>OZ010678.1:18032032-18121032 GCA_963932185.1 Troglohyphantes excavatus
GCAAATCTCTGAGTGCAGTCCGTTTTAAAAGCGGCAAATGGCTTGTCCGTACTCAAAAGGCGCGGCAACGCATCTTTAGTGGTCCTTTAAAGAAATTCTTAAGCTTCATCTCGAAATGAAAACAAAAAGAAAATCACACAAAAAAAAAAATATCGGAGATATAGTTGTTTGGCCTGCGCTTTTCGCATCCCCATAGCCCATAATTAAATACTGATAAAACTAAGTATATAAATTTTTTCACCTTCAAGTTTCACTTTAATACTTAATATAATATTACATATCAAAGTATCTACACCATTATCAACACTATTACATTTTAATGTAGTGATGCGCTTTTTAAACATAATTATTTTTATGTATTATTTGTTATATTATTACAATGGCTAATCAAACGATTTATCATTTTTACTACCACTTTTTAAAGACCAAAAAAGATTTCAGATATATAAATGAAAATTATTAACATAGATTTGGCGCGCTCATTCGCAGATTTTCCTTTCATTCATTCCGAGATTGGACTTCGTCGCATTAAGACGTACTTTCTCGAGGCTCCTTAAGCGGACTTTACCGTGAGATACACCGCCGCATTATGGCGAGCTCTCTCGCGACCACGATGGATGTTATGCTCCCGGACTACGACGAGCCGGAGCCCGGCGTGAAGTACCACCCGCAATTCCTCAGGTATATGGAACTCCGAAAGAAGTTTTATGCTGAGCTCATTCCGGAGTCCCGAACCGTAATTCTCAATGAGATTTACCAGGCCTGCCTTGTACTGTCCACGCTCAAAGGGTTCAAAGATGAATTCATCATGTCGGAGATCTTTGTCCCTAGTAACCCTTTTGACAGGGACTTTCCACCTCTCCCTGAGGTCCCGAACGTTGAGGCCCAGGCTGATCCCCCTAACAAGAAAAGGAGGACGGATGTGGTTGTCCCTTGCCTGACCGATGAGCCCCCCGCTCCGGAGCTACCTGACCTAATGGAGGTCGGTCTGCCGCCGGCTGACTCTGATGATTTTGTTCCGAATATGATGGAGCCAGACGCCAGTGGATTGAGTGTCGCCTTGGATGGCTCTAACGGGGTGTCAAGAAGCCCCTTGCCATCTGAGGAAGTCACAAATCCAGTGGTTTCTGCCCCTGATTCCCAATTCATCCCTCCTATCTGCCTCAGATACACAGATGAGTGCCCTGATGTTTTAAATGCTCTGAAACTCGGACACCCTGATTTATTCGCCTACAAAAGGAGTGGCGACTATCTCAGAATCCTGCCGAAAACTGAGGTGACCAACTTTTCCATCATGACATATCTCAGAGAACAAAACCTCGATTTTTTTCTCGAGAGCCGTGCTCCTTTCAAGGTGGTAGTGAAGGGGCTACCATCGGAAACGGAGTGCGGTTGTCTTAAAACTGAACTTGAATCTCTTGGGTTTCCCTCCTCGAGAATCACCCAGTTAGCCAAGCGTGGAAGCAAAAAGCCACTGGGAATGTTCCTGGTTGAGTCTCCACGCCAGCCCAACTCTAACAAAATCTTGGCCACTACTTCCCTACTTGGACTCGACGTAAAAATCGAGCCATTTAGGAACAGACGAGGTACTATCCAGTGCTACCAGTGCAATTGGTTCGGGCACACCAGTGCCCATTGCTACATGACGGCACGTTGCCTGAGATGCGGCGAGGCACATGCCTCCCGTGACTGCGCCCTGCCTAGACCCGCTGTGTCCCACTGCATCAACTGCCTCCAGACCGGCCATGCAGCCTGCAGCAGACGATGCCCTAAGTTCCCGAAAAACCCACCAAGACGGCCTCCTGAAGGTAAAAGAGCAAGCCGCTCTTCCACCAAAAAGCCGCCAGTTAAAATTAAATGCCCAAACCACTTAAATCCCCCTAGTAATTCTAAAACTAGTAATGTTAATAATAGTTCACTGGCTTTCATTCCTCGCCCAAACCAGTTAAACTCCCTATCTATTGCCCGGCAGCTTAATGATGCTGCCCCAGTGCTAGAGCTATTCAAGGAGATAGCCTTGATTTTCTCTGGAGACGCAGAAATTAAATGCTTAATTAAGCGTGTTCGAGAACAGGAGAAGCCACTGTCCAAGCTACAGGCCTTCTTCGAATTCTTCGCTGGAAAAGACGCCGAGACCACGCCTCCTGGCCAATCGGAAGCCGGCTCAGCTTAGGCTCCGCCCCTTCTGCTCCGTTCCTGCCCTTGCCTTCCTGACGCCTGATGTCCTCTCAATCTAATGGAAATCAACTCTAACTCCATGTGTTCCCATGCATCTTTATGCAGTCATGACCGGAGGTAGTGGGGCCTTCGGCCCCGGGTACTCCGCACCGAACTCGAAATCTCTCTTTATAGATTTGGCGCGTGGTCGAGCAACTATTCTTTGAGTGTCGACCGTTTATCAAACGGCAAAAGATTTGACCGCATTAATATTGTGCGGCCATTTTCGGTTACACCAATCGGATGGTTATCTTGTGAAAATCCACTACACGTGAAAACAAAAATAAAATGACAAAAAAAAAATTAATACAAATTATCGAAGACAGTTGCTTTGGCTTGCGCTTTTACAAAATCTTATTGTCTAATAAGATTATATGAAAACCGAAAAAGCGCAAGTAAAAATATAATTGATGTCCAATATCGAAAATTCTTTTTTTATTGAAAAAATTCTAATTTTGCAATTTTTTTTTAATCAGTTAACCGGTTTTGTATAGATCCTGACTTTTTTTTTAAACAATTTCAAAATATTTTCAATGTTGGATTAAGATGGTACAACAATGACATTTCGTTCATTCGATATTTATTAGCATGGATATGGATTGTGAACGGTACATTTTTGAGACAATACAGTTTTGGCTACCTGACATTTATTAAACCGGATCCGAGATTTGGAAAATTGGAAGCAAAACTTTGAATTTCTTGGCAAATAATAGCAGGGCGCGAAGCGAAGCTCCCAACCAAATTAAAAACTAAAAAGGGAAAAATACTATAACCCTTTTTAAAAAAATTAGAAAAGCCGAGTTTAAGAAAAATGCCCTAAAGAGTAAAAATATAATTTTTAATTTGACGAACAAGTTGACATAATTGAACTATTTCATATCAATTTGTACTTATTACAACTTTTTGAAGTTCGTGCTAATTTACAAAAAACAAACATAAATTTTGACGCCGATTTTTTTAAAAAAAAGTTATAGTAAGTTTAAAATTGATATGAATAATTCAATTTTTCGACTTGTTAGTATTTTTTTTTTATTTGACTTTTTAGCGCAGTTTCCTTAAAGCAGGCTTTTTTTTTTAATTGTTATTCTATTTAAACTTGGATCTTGGATCTTGTGTAGAGACGGGGTGTCTGCTCTAGAGCATTTACCCCTCCATCGAAGTGAGTGCCCGAGGGCGCCGAACATTAAAATATCGAAGGGTTGGACGAAACATACACAAAACAGGACAGATAAGAAAAATTAAAGAAGCATACAATAAGGAACAATAAAAGCACATATAACAACAATGGCACACATAACAACAATAGCACACATAACAACAATAACACACATAATAACAATAGCACACAGAACAATAATTTTCAATAAAGTACAGATTGTCTCTGTAAGATTTACTATTTCCTTCATCGTAGCCTAGAAAGTTAAAGAGTTAAGTATAGGACGTCTGATTGCATAAATGATGCGAAGGGTCTGATATCTGCATCTTCGTGTAAGATTTCATAGGACAAAATGTCATTAAAAGTTTCTTGCCTAAGTGCTTGGCTGTAGAACTTTGCATTTAACTTGTCAATGTGGACTTTCATTTTTTTTAATTTCCAGATCTCTATGAATTAGTTCGTTTTTCACATACCTCGACGCATCCACTATTTCTCTGAGGATCTTATTCTGACATTTTTGTAACATGTTTAAATCTCCAGCAGTGTGTGTAGCCCATGCAGGAGACGCATATGTTAAGATTGGCTTAATTGCTGCTTCATATAGTAGCTTTTTTAATCTGAGATTCATTTGGGATTTTCTCCCGATTATCGGTCTGAGGCAGTTCATGGCACCATATGCCTTTCCTATGACGTGTTTAAGATGTTTGGTCCATTTGAGGTTTTGCTGAATGATTAGTCCAAGGTATTTTGCATGTGTAACAATGGGGATTTTTTCTCCAAAAAGAGTTGCTTCTTCCGTGATGAGACGTTTGGTCTTGGTTTTTCTTATGACAATAATACTTGATTTCTGAGCATTTATTGACACACGCCACTTAGTGCACCAGTTCTCAATATCACGATTTTTTTCTTGCAGTTTTGCAACTGCTCGGTCGGGGACTAAGGACTTTGTTATAATTGCGGTATCATCCGCGTAGAATGCTGTCATTGTGTTATGATCTGCACGAAATGTAGGAAAGTCCGCGTTATAAAAAATGTAAAGGATTGGTCCTAATATTGATCCCTGGGGGACACCTGCTTGTAAGTTTCTTTCGGAGGAGAGAGTTTCTCTTTGACGGACTTGAAATTTTCTTCCATCAAGATATTCCTTGATAAGTAGTACAATGTCAATTGGGAATTCCATATTAATAATTTTTTAGAGTAAGCCAGAGTGCCAAACCCGGTCGAATGCTTTAGCTACGTCAAGCATTTGAAGTGCCGCAGCTTGTTTATTATGCATGGCACATCCAATGAATTCTAGTATACGAACCAGTTGTTTTGTGGTTGACTTTCCTCTCAAATATCCGTATTGTTCTGATGGTATGAGTTTAAGTAGAGGCTGCATTCTGATGTAGATAATTCTTTCAAGAATTTTACCCAGGCTGGAGAGGAGACTTATCGGCCTGTAGCTTGTTGGTTGCATCGGGTTTTTTCCAGTTTTTGGTATCATGATTATCGTGGCAATCTTCCATTGTTTTGGATAGTAGTTTTGTCTGAGGCATTTGTTGAAAATATTTGTAATTCTCTTTATTGTCTCTATAGGGAGATGTTTTAGCATATTATTTTTTATCTTGTCTGGGCCCGGGGCTTTTCTTTTATTTAGGTGTCTGATGATATTTTGGACTTCTTCGTGGTTTGTGTGCTCGATCTCATGTTTGGGATGATTTTTGTTAAACCAGGTATGGACGAAATATTCAATTTCTTCTGTATTTTTTGGATCATTGGGTTCTGTATTGATTTTAAATTGGTTTTCCATGGCATCAGCAAATGCTTCTGTCTTTTCGAGATCTGTATAAGCCATGTTTTGTTTACCCTGTATTGCTCTATTCGGCTGCAGTTTCGTCTTCAGATTTTTTGTCATTTGCCAAACAGAATTGTCACTAGTGCACAATGATGTAACTTTGTCTTCCCATGCCTTTTTTCGGTGTTTTTGACATTCTTCTTTTATTTGACGGTTTAGGAAGTTGAGTTCTCTTTTGAAAGCAGGATCTCGATTTCTCTGATACTGTTTTCTGACCCAGTTTCTAATTTTAATGGTTTCTCTGATGGTTTTGGGGAGGATGAGGAAATTATGTTCTAGCTTTTTATATGTTGTGGCTTCTTCATACGATTCATGTATGTCTTCATTTAGGATTTTTATTCTTTCCTCAATGTCTTCATTTTCGTGAAGATTTTGGTTGTGAGTCTCTTTGCATTTCATCAGGTTTTCATAAAGTGTCCAGTCGGTTTTGGGGATGTCGTGTTTCTGCTCTTCTTTGGAGATGCCGACAGTCGCAAACACAGGAAGATGATCAGATGTTAGATCGTGCATAACATCAGCACAAATTGGAATTGCAGTATTAGTAAGAATAAAGTCTAAAATGTCTGGCTTTTGACTTGGTATTCTTGGGTAGTAGGTTGGGTGTTGTGGAGGAATAATTCGTAGGTTTTGTTTATTTATAGATGACATAAGTATTGATCCATTTTTATTCGATTTCACACAGCCCCAGTTTACGTGCTTTGCATTTAAATCTCCTCCAAGAATGACATTTTTGTCCTTAGGGAGTAGAATTTTGATGTCCTCTTGAGTAATGATGCGATCTGGAGGGTTGTAAACTGATGAAAGGATGAGGTCTTTACCCCCGGTTAGACTTAGTGTGATTGTCGTTTCTTCGTACCCTCTCGAGTTATCTGATCTGAGTAGATTTGTGGAAAAGCTCCTCTTTACAAAAATTGCAGATCTCCACCACGGTGATGTAATCTATCGCATCTGTATGTGTTGTAATTGGCAATTTTTAGTGAATGCCTGGGTGTAGCAAACGTTTCAGTTATTAAGCAAACATCTACACTGTGCTCAGTAATAAAGTTCTTGAATTCGTCCATCTTTCCAACTATGCTGATGGAATTCCAAACTAATATCGAAATTGGGTTGAATTTCAGTGTTTTATTATTCATTAACAATTGTTGGGGTAGTGATGACTTTTATGGATTGGTGTTGTCCTTTTATTGAGTTGAAAATTTCGATAATACCAGACTTCTTTCTATTTAAACACTGGCATCGTCCATATTAAAGGTTTAAGCTAATATAACTCTCGTGGTGATACCTTATTTATCAGAATAAATCAGGTTGTTCTAAAGTTGTGACGAAAAAGGAAACAAAATGTTTTAACTGTCGTTTAACGTTTTGTGCGAAATAAACATACATGCTGTCAAACAGAATGAGTAGATTTTTTCCCCTTCTAGAACAGTAGCGTGAAAAGTGACTGATTGCAGCGCCATCTGTAGGAAATATATTCGAATTTAGTGTATTTCATGTACAATGAAACTTTTCTTCTAATTATTTGACATTATTATTTAATCCAATATTTGACATTAATATTTAATCCAATATTTGACATTATTATTTGAAATTATGTCTGTGACTGGGGAAGTGTAATACATGACGGTAAAATTATAACTAACTGCATTTGTAACTATAGTTGTTTAAGCTACAACGCCTATATTTCATTTTGTGGTTGTTGAACTTTGAGCAAACGTTAATATGTATTTTTTTTTTTCGTAATACTTATTTAGATGAATTTTTCACTTAGAAGTCTTTTTTTAAAAATAATTTTATGAAAAATTTTTTGTGAAGTAAAAATACTTTGCTTGAAAAATATTAACTAAATTGCTTCTTTTTATTAAATATTATTTTAAAATAAGAACTAGTAATATCTTTATATATATTTCTCTTACGCGGTGATTGAACAACGCTATTTTTCTGTATGCTGAGTGGCAACAGTTTGTTTACGAAATTCTGTTGAGCCCGCATTTTTATTTTGCCATTATGTAAACCATTTTGACGATTAACCCTTTCAATTCATTGGTAAATAATTATTTTGATGATGTCAGCTTAAATTAGGAAGAATATAAGTCTTATAAATTAAAAAATATAAGTTTTTAAAAACGCTTTTCCCAACTTTCAATGAAGGAAAAATAAGGGTGGCGCCATCTGTTGGCTATTTTGAAAACTAGATTTCTATGAGCTTCATTTTTATGACGTAAAAACTCAGTAAATTACACACCTCTGATAGGCAAGATTTATGGTAAGCTTAACGTCATTTATGGCCAAAACAAATTACCAATAATGTTAGAAATTTAACCGAAACGCGGGAAAGGTGTAGAAATAACGTGGAAAATAAATAAATAATGGAAGGCTTGCCAGTGGTACCATTGTTTTCATTTGTAGTTAAAAAGAAATTAGTTTAATTGATTTTTTATTACAAATACAAATACAAATACAAATATTGACGACCAACAACAGGCTCAAGGCCCAACAAGGTTGGTCCATCTAGTACATCTTAACTATCCCCCAATGCATATCTAACTTCTTCTTAAAATCCGTTACTCCTTTACAATTAACAATATTCACTGGCAAGTTGTTCCATTTGTCTATTACCCTATTATAGAAATAGTGTTTTCTCCCTTCCCGATTAAAATGGGATTTGTTTAACTTAAACCCATGACCTCTCGTTCTATCACTCATATTAAAATCTAAACCCTCCACATCTCCTTGTTTGATAACTTTGAATAGTTGAATCAAATCTCCCCTAACCCTTCTTTCTGCCAGAGTATACATATTCAAATTTCTTAATCTATCTTCATAATTCATGCCTGAAAACCCTTGAACCATTTTAGTAGCCCTGTGCTGAATTTTCTCTAACAATGCAATGTCTTTTTTAAGATATGGTGACCAGAACTGTACAGCATACTCAAGATGTGGCCTTACTAAACCTCTGTACAATGGCAAGATAATATCCCTAGATTTTGATGAAACACTTTTCCTGATGTACCCCAACATTCTATTAGCTTTTTTGCTAGCCACTGTACATTGATGACTCATTTTAAAATCCTCATTTACCAACACACCCAGATCGCTTACAATCTCACTATTTTTGATTTCTGCACCCTGTAAAACATATGCAGCCTTACTATTTTTGATACCCATGTGCAACACTTGACATTTACTGATATTAAAAGACATACCCCATTTAACAGCCCATTCCGATATTTTTGTTAAATCACCTTGTAATTGCTCTATTTGTTCCCCAGAATTTACAGTCCCCATAATTTATTGACTTACATGGCGTAAAAATGTAGTGATGCCAAGATGAACATTAATTTAAATTTAGAATTTCACATTTTAAAGTTTTTAGTAATATAATTAAAAATGCATTGTTACTAGGGCACATTGTTATTGTGTCCTACCTTTTAGCGAGCGAAGCGAGAAGTGGTTTGCGAAGCAAACTTATGAGGATTGCGTAGCAATCCTCTGGGGGTTGGCGGAGCGTTAGCGGAGCAGGGGGCGGAGCCTCCTAGTATATATATATATATTTGCCTAGAAAATTTTAGTTGCTCTTAAGTATATTTGGTGTGCTGATTTTAAATATGAAATTAGTTTTACGTTATCAGCTCTACTTTTTAAACACAACATTAGTGTTATTAACGTTTACATGTTAAATTAATCTTAGAGAAGTGCACATCGACTAGTTAAATGCAAGTTTCTACGGCCAAGCGCTTAAGGAAGAAACTTTTAATGACATTTTGTCCTACGAAATCCTACAAGAATGCAATCAGACGCCCTCTGCTTAATTCTTTAGCCCAGTTACCCAAGAGAGGGGTCATAAGCAGAAATGTTTCTGATAATCACCAAAACAACTAATATAAGTGAAACAATTTCTACCACGTACACATTTCTTAATCTGCGATGAAGAAAAAGGGAGCTCCGGCAGAGAGTCTTTTGTTGTTATGTGTCCTTTTATTGTTACTTATTGTATGCTTCTTTAAGTTTTCTTTAATATGTCCTGTTTTGTCTATGTTCTGTCTAACCTGACGATTTTTTTTAATGTCCGGCACTCTTGGGCACTCACTTCGATGGAGGGGTAAATGCTTTCGAGCAGATGCCCTGTCTCTACACCAGATCCAAGATCCATGTAGTAAACATTTAATAAAAGTAAATCAAATTACATAGAAAGACGTACTCCGAATTAACCCATTAATATGAAATTTCACATACTAGTTGATTTGGATTCTAGGTCAATGGAAAACATAAAAAAAAAATATTGCTTATCTACCAATACATCAGAAAACTTAAACAATGTTGAAATATAAACCTGAATTATCTTAATTATTTAAGCGTACGGTTGAGCAACAAGTCTCTGAGTTTAGACCGTTTCCAGGAACGGCAAAGATTTGTCCGCACTTAGGTGTGGCTATACAATTACACTGATGTATTTTCATGCGATCCTTACAAGTAAAGCAAAAAAAAAAAAACGTCAAGAAAAAAATAGAAAATATCAGGGTCTAGTTGCTTGGCCTGTGCGCTTTTGGAATCTTTGACCTGCTTAACAAACTTCCACATTTTCTGTGTATAAATTTCCATACATGATTTACATCGCGCATAAATAAAAGTAATAAAATTGATACATATAGTCCACCAAATTTCGAATTTATATATTTTACTATTTTCTTAAATAAGTTTTGATTTAAAAGTTTAAATTAAATATATATACGTTACCACTATTTCATAACACGTAAATAATCTAGGAATATAAATGTGAAGTTTTATAAGGTTTTCGGCGTATTGTTAAGCAGCAAATCTCTGAGTGTAGACCGTTTTAATAACGGCAAATGCTTGTCCGTACCCAAAAGATGCGGCTACGTAATTGTAGTAGGCCCTTTCGGTTTATCTTCAAGATTAATTTTAATGAAAATAAAAAGAAAATCACAAAAAAAAATAATAAAAATATCAGAGATAGTTGCTTGGCATGCGCTTTTAGCATCTTTAATATGTGCTGTCTAAAAATTTAAAAGGCGGATAATTACAATTAACTATTTTAATTTTTCAATTAAAACTAGCGTGTGGCTAAACAGCAAATCTCTGAGTTCAGTCCGTTTTAAAAGCGGCAATTGCTTGTCCGTACTCAAAAGGCGCGGCAACGCATCTTTAGTGGTCCTTTAAAGAAATTCTTAAGCTTCATCTCGAAATGAAAACAAAAAGAAAATCACAAAAAAAAAAATATATCAGAGATATAGTTGTTTGGCCTGCGCTTTTCGCATCCCCATAGCCCATAATTAAATACTGATAAAACTAAATATATAAATTGTTTCACCTTCAAGTTTCACTTTAATACTTAATATAATATTACATATCAAAGTATCTACACCATTATCAAAACTATTACATTTTAATGTAGTGATCCGCTTTTTAAACATCAATATTTTTATGTTTTATTTGTTATATTATTACAAATTGCTAATCAAACAATTTATCATTTTTACTACCACTTTTTAAAGACTAGAAAAGACTTCAGATATATAAATGAAAATTATTAACGTTGATTTGGCGCGTGGTCGAGCAACTATTCTTTAAGTGTCGACCGTTTATCAAACGGCAAAAGATTTGACCGCATTAATATTGTGCGGCCATTTTCGGTTACACCAATCGGATGGTTATCTTGTGAAAATCCACTACACGTGAAAACAAAAAGAAAATGACAAAAAAAAAATTAATACAAATTATCGAAGACAGTTGCTTGGCCTGCGCTTTTACAAAATCTTATTGTCTAATAAGAATCTATAAGAACCGAAAAAGCGCAAGTAAAAATAAAATTATTGTCCAATATCGGAAATTCTATTTTTTTATAGGAAAAAATCCAATTTTGCATTTTAAAAAAAATCACTTATCCGGTTGTTATATATCCGGACTTATAGATTAACCGGACATTTTTTAAACAATTTCAAAATATTTTCAATGTTCAATTAAGACGGTACAACTAAGACATTTCGTTCATTCGATATTTATTAGCATGGATATGGATTGTGTACGGTACATTTTTGAGACAACACAGTTTTGGCTACCTGACATTTATTAAACCGGATCCGAGAGGTGGAAAAATGGGAGCAAAAATAAAATAACTCTTTAAAAAAAATTAGGAAAGCCGAGTATAAGTAAAATGCGCTAAAAAGTAAAAAAATATAAAATGCTCTAAAAAGTAAAAAAATATAAAATGCTCTAAAAAGTAAAAAAATATAAAATGCGCTAAAAAGTAAAAAAATAATTTTTAATTTGACGAACAAATTGAAAAAATTGAATTATTTCATATCAATTTTGTACTTATTACAACTTTTGGAATTTAGTGCAAATTTACAAAAAACAAACGTAAATGTCGGCGTTGATTTAAAAAAAAAGTTATACTAAGTTTAAAATTGATATGAATAATTCAATATTTCGACTTGTTATAATTTTTTTTTTTAATTTTACTTTTTAGCGCAATTTCCTTAAAGCCGGCTTACTTTTTTTTTTTAATTCTATTTAAACACTGGCATCGTACCATAGCCACCTACAAGAAGATGCCCTCCGATTTGGACCCAATAGTAGGCAACACCAAGCATCGCTACTGGTTACTAGATGGCGCTGCTGTCCATCCTCCGTTCTGTCGAATGATTGCGTCATCCGTTCCTTCCGCTCATAAATAGTTAATGGCGGGTATTGAAAAACCGCGTGGTTTCGGCAGCGTGTTTAACGGCTTTGCTAAAAAAATAGCACTATAAATTTAAAATAGTGCAGTGTGCCGTACCCATTCTAAAAATTGGATACAAAGGATAAATCGAATAGTATTTACATTAAAATGTCATTACATTAAATGAGACATTAAAATGTGAACATATTTACGCAAGGTATGTACTTTCGATTTCTAATATTGGCGTTTTGTTTGATGTTTGTTATTAGTGATATTTTCACGAAAGGAAAGTTAATGTATGAAGATTTAAAATCTTAGTTTTGATTACAGGCACGAGATTTAGCGGAAATCCACGAATTTCATTTCATTAAATGATACTGACATTTTTTTAACTGCATATCAATCACTAAACAATTAAAATCTCAACTATTTGTTTTATCAATCACATGTCCGTAATTTTTTTTTTTTTTGTATGCTTTTATAGTGCATTTTATTTTTAATATCTAGTTATGTTGATAAACTTTGTGTTTTACACACAAAGAAAAGTAAAGTTTAATGAAAACTTATGTGTGATTGATATGTGTGAAAAACAATTTCGGCAACAGTTACGGAATTGATTTTTAATTTGAACACATTTATCTAGTAATTAGATTTTCCGTTTTATACCCTTAAAATATAAAATACATGATTACTTTGTATATGGAAATTACGATTCCTGTTTAATAAATTGGCCATTTCACTCAGAATGAAGATTTTATTTTCTAGTATATGCTTGTGTTTATTTGTAAAATATTTTTTCTTTATATTTGTAAAATATCATTAAATTATTATATAATAAATCATTTTAATTCAGTCGGTTGATTCCGTGAACATCCATAGTTTGCAGATGTAAACAAAGAGTATCGTATATCTTCTGTGGATTAAATATAAACAAAACATTTATATTTGTGTAAAATATTATTAAATTTTTTTTTTAATAAACCTTATTTAAAATATTTTTTAATAAACCTTATTTAAAAAAAGATCTATGTCTCAATTCAGTCAGTTGACTCGCGGTAGATTCGGTAAGTAACTATATAACTGGGCATGTCAAATAAGTATTCAGTGTGCGCATAAATGTAAACAAACCCAACAAACGAGGATGGACACTAGTGCCACCTGGCGGACTTTTCAAGCAACACCCTGTTGCCGTTTCTTCAATGGGATTTTCGCCAAATCGGAGGGCATCTTCTTGTAGGTGGCTATGATCGTACATATTGAAAGTTTATGCTTAATTATTTATCAGAATAAATCAGGTTGTTCTAAACTTGTGACGAAAAAGGAAACAAAATGTTTTAACTATCGTTTTGTGCGAAATAAACATACATGCTGTCAAACAGAATGAGTAGATATATTCCCCTTCTATCACAGTAGGGTGAAAAGTGACTAATTCCAGCGCCATCTGTAGGAAATATGTTCGAATTTATGCATTTCAGGTAGAGTGAAACTTTTACTATTATTAATTGACATTATTATTTAATCCAATATTTGACATTATTATTTGGAATTATGTCTGTGACTGGAGAAGTGTAGTATATGAAGGTAAAATTATAACTAACTGCATTTTTAACTATGGTTGTTTAAGCTACAACGCTACCTACAGTTCGTTTTGTTGTTGTATTTTGAGCAAACGTTATAATGTTTTTTTTTTTAAATTTCGTAATAATTATTTACATGAAAATTTCACTAAAAAGTCTTTTTTTTTTAAATAATTTAATGAAACATTTTTTGTGAAGTAAAAATACTTTGCTTGAAAATTATTAACTAAATTGTTTATTTTTATAAAATATTATTTATTTATTTCATATGATTTTTAGCATCTCTAATGAAACAGACCGACAAAAAAAAAACTTTTTTATTTTTCCTAGAATTTTTTAATTGATCTTAAGTATATTTGGTGTGGTGATTTTAAATATAAAAATAGTTTTTCTCTATCAGCTCTACTTTTTTAAATACAACATTAGTGCTATTAATGTTTACATGTTAAATTAATCTTAGAGTGTAGACTTTAACTAAACACATAATTGTTTGCCTTGATTTTATTTCACTGTTTGACTACAATTGGTGTGCTAATTTTAAATATGAAAAAAGTTTTTCTCTATCAGCTCTACTTTTTTTTTTAATTTAAAGCCTATATAATTTAAGATTAATTTAACATGTGAAAGTAAATAACACTAATGTGATATCTCAAAAAGTAGAGCTGATAGAGCAAAACAGTTTTCACATTTGAAGCAAACGCACGAAATTTAGTCAAAAGTAGTTTTCCAGAGGAAATTCTAGACAAAAAAATTGTGTGCTGTACCAGGAGAATTTGATAAAGTTTTAAATTCTAACTTAAAAATATTATCTACCACTATTTTATAACATCTAAAAAATTTTGCAATATAAAGCTAAAGTTTCTATAAATGTATGGCGTATGGTTGAGCAATAAATCTCTGAGTGTAGTCCGTTTCAAAACGGCAATCTGCTTGTCCGCGCTCAAAAGTTGCGGTTATATAGCCTAATCGGCCCCCGTATGGATTAAACCTTCATTCAAGAAGAATAACAAAAAGAAAATAACAGAAAAAAAAGATGAAATAATCAGAGATATAGTTGCTTAGCCTGCGCTTTTCGCATCTATACTATACACGAATGCAGTAAATTAATTAATTTAAATTAAATTTTTGCCACTTTTTTTTAATAAATTTTAGAACATGGACAACTCAAAAAACAAAAAAGTTTTAAACGTGATCAAAATGAAAACACGCTTTAGATTGTAAATAATAGATTTGCTAGCGATATCCATTATTATCTTGTGAAACGCGTACAAAGCAGATAATTCTGTTTTCGGTAGTTGTAAAAAGACAATTAAAGAGATGTAGGTCAAATATACAAACGAGCGTTATACGCTTTCTATTCATTGAGTTCATGTTCCAATGATGCCTTTGCGCACAAAATTATCGCTTCTCTACAACATTATAGTATTATTTACATGTATGTACTATAATGTTAGAAATATGCCGTAAATTTTCGCCAGAGAGCGCTGTAAACGGTCTCATCGTATAGCATATAGTTAATTGTTGTTGGCTATCAAAAGCTGAGGAAATGAGAAGGGTTTTTAGTGCATATAATGTATGTGGTTTGTTAATTAATAAAGGTATCCTAAATTACTTATATATTAGTCACATAAGAATCTAAGAATCAACATGAACATTAATTTTATGGTTAGTTATTGTATGCTTCTTTAAGTTTTCTTATCTGTTCGGTTTTGTCTACGTTCTGTCCAATCTTTTTATTTCTTTTTAATGTCGGGCACTCACTTTGATGGAGGGGTAAATACTTTCGAACAGACACCCTGTCTCTACACCAGATCCAAGATCCATACTAGAAGGCCAATGTAGTAAACGTATAATAAAAGTAAGTCAAAAAACATAGAAAGATGTACTCCGAATTAATCCATTAATATGAGATTTCGCATAGGTGATTTGGGTTTTAGGTCAAGGTTAAATATAAACAACAAAACATATATTGTTTTGTTGTTTATATATATATTGTTATATTAACTGTTGTAAACATATATTGTTATATTAACTACCAATATTTTACAAAACTTAAATAATGATGAAATATAAATCTAAATGGAGAATTATTGCATTTTTTTTTCTTCTATTAAATGGATTGAAAATGTTCTAAAATGACGAAAAAATTTGGTCTCAATATTTTTGGGACACGTATTTATTTTTTTATTTAATATTAAAAAACGCTAGTTTCGGAAACCGGAAGTCACGTGTCAAACGTGACGTACTATAATCTGAATCAACTCAACTGTATTCCTTCGACCACGGTAGTTTCGAAGCTTTCCTTCGTAATTTTGATGCTTAGCAAGTTTGCGTAAACCACTAAAGCATATACTTAATAAATAAATGTCCTTTAATGATACAATACTTTTCCAAAATTATCTGAAAGGAGCAATTAAATTTCGATGCTAGTTTATTCCAGTATATACAATTTTTATTCGTTCTTTTTGAGCTAAGCTATTGTGTTTATCTTGTTTTCAATTGGAAACGGGAAAAAAAAACACTGACCTACGAACAGATAGTTCTAATTGTATTGTAATAAGGTATTTTCACGTATTTTGTTTTTATTTTTATAACACAGCGTTTCTCATCCTTTCAGTATTCGCGGCCCAGTTTTCAATCATAATTTTCATCACGCTCTTCGCTTACAATAAAATGTATACAACAATAATGTATATTGAGTATTTTGGATTCTGTTTTTAATTTTTTTTTAACTAACTGCCAAAACAAGAATAAAAGCGAGCCAACGTTGGCGAGAAACCACATCTGGCATTTTGCCAAGCGGGCGGTGAACAGATGAAGCGAATGATAGCGGGAAAAATTTAAACATTATATTTGAAATGAAACCCAAACAGGGAGATAACGTTAAAAGAATATGAAAGTAGAAAAATTCGTTAATGAAAGTTAGCCTAGACGGAGTGAGCTAAATTTAGAAACTGGGAATACATTTTTTCGAATAATAAAAGGAATAAAACAGAAGTATGACTAAACAAAAGAGAGAAAAAATAAGTAATGTTTGTGGAAGGGAATCCACACGACCGATGCCGTCTCGAGCATGCGCAGAGCAAATGTTTTCTCATAGGAAGAAGGAAAATGTTCGATAACACAAGTTTCAATCCCAGCCAGTCTCATTCAAGTCGATCCTTCTATCGCTATCGAATCTATCGTGACTGTGCTTTTCCTTTCAGTCAGTTAATCAATTTTTTTTTAATAATATTTTCTCTTGGATATTCTCGCGCCTTCCCTCTAGTGTGCTGGCGCCCCCCTAGGGGGACGCGCCCCACAGGTTGAGAATCGCTGTTATAACATATTAGACAAAAATATTAAAGAGTGAACTTTTATTTTTTTAAATTTTGCTCTTAAGCAGTTGTACGTATAATAAAAATACATATAAAAAAGCTCAATACCAATAAATTTTATTACTTTAACACGAAAAAAATTAATATCGGATGAGTTTTTAACAGCAAAACAGCTACACATATTAAATTTAAGTAGTTCAAAATTGTTTTTCTGCTGGCCAAACGGTTCTGTGAGATGAAAGTTTGAACTTAAAATAATATAAAAATAGACGAAAAAATATTATTTTTTATTGTAAAGAGTTATTTAAAAAAAAAAAAAATTAAACTCTCGGTTTTGGTTTGATTAAAAAACGTCGTACAAGAGCTGCACAGTGGGCTATTGGTGACGGTTCGGGACCTATTTCGAAGGAAAGACCCAGGAACGATGCCTCGTATTTTTGAAACATGATCAGATGACAAGGACAACACCTGAGCGGGCACCCGATGCAACCTCAGTAGGCTTCAGGAGATTGACCCCTATCAGCTTTATCGTGCACCAGTTCCGTATACACGCCAGTATAATTTGTTGGATGTTCTGGACGACTTTCTAGTATTTTTGTAGTGAAGCTGGCCACCCTCCGGTCGAAAGATCACTACTTTTTTACTTTTCTTTGTCAAATCCATCGCACGAATTCGAACCAGCAATCCTCTGATTACTAACTGAATATTTAAATGCAATGCACTGGAGGCCCACTGGAGGCCCTCACATTTTTGGGATTATTAAGGACAGATTGCAAATTGTACTCTAATTTGAATATTGTTTATAATAATATTTGGCAGAACTTTCTCGGCATAATTGAACAAAAAAACTTTATATTGGCAATACAAACCAATCAGATATTACACACATTGGCTACCATCTATTTTTTTAACGAACTAACTTTAAAAGAAACCACAAATGTCAGTCTAAAAGGCTTACTGATTGCATTTAAATATTAAAAATTTTCTTAATATAATAAAATATAATAATTACTTTTCTTATTATTAAAAGCCATTTCAGTACATAATTATTTTCTCATCGTTAAATAACCAGTCAATTAAATTTTCATAATTTTAAGATTTAAACACTAAAACATATTTACATCTAAACTCTTAATATTTCATTAATTAAACGATGCATGAATAATTTACTACAGTCGGACAATAAAGGCCTCCTATTTGTAATATTGAAACTTGAATTTGTGCAAAAACAGTTTTACAGACGCAATAACTCTTAAGTTTGCTTTACAGACGCCTCGCTGTCGTAGATTTTTTTTTTCTCTAATAGAAATACACTTTTACTACTAAAACAATTTGCTAAATAATCTATTTTTTATAAATACATTTTAACTTAATTCAATTACACATCAGAACATAAAATATCGGTATAATATTATAGGTTTTCAAGTGTGGATCGGCGAATGCAACAGCTAATCCGCTTACGAATAGGCCTGCACTTTTTTTTTTATCTTCAGAATCAGATTTTAGTACGTCACGACCAATAGGAGGGCGTTTTCGTTTGCATCACGTTTCCGGCGATTTTTGATGAATTTAAAACTTTAATAACTCTCAAAATATTTTTTTTTACAAATATATAATTCGGATATTAAGAATCGCGGGGACTTTTTTAGTCAATCTAGCTCTGTTTCAGACAAATTTAAAATATGCGGCAATTTTCCATTGTCGTTTCAAATAGGAGGATTTTTTTTTATCTTCAGAATCAGATTTTCGTACGTCACGACCAATAGGAGGGCGTTTTCGTTTGCATCACGTTTCCGGCGATTTTTGATGAATTTAAAACTTTAATAACTCTCAAAATATTTTTTTTACAAATATATAATTCGGATATTAAGAATCGCGGGGACTTTTTTAGTCAATCTAGCTCTGTTTCAGACAAATTAAAAATATGCGGCAATTTTCCATTGTCGTTTCAAATAGGAGGATTTTTTTTTATCTTCAGAATCAGATTTTAGTACGTCACGACCAATAGGAGGGCGTTTTCGTTTGCATCACGTTTCCGGCGATTTTTGATTAATTTAAAACTTTAATAACTCTCAAAATATTTTTTTTTACAAATATATAATTCGGATATTAAGAATCGCGGGGACTTTTTTAGTCAATCTAACTCTGTTTCAGACAAATTAAAAATATGCGGCAATTTTCCATTGTCGTTTCAAATAGGAGGATTTTTTTTTATCTTCAGAATCAGATTTTAGTACGTCACGACCAATAGGAGGGAGTTTTCGTTTGCATCACGTTTCCGGCGATTTTTGATGAATTTAAAACTTTAATAACTCTCAAAATATTTTTTTTTACAAATATATAATTCGGATATTAAGAATCGCGGGGACTTTTTTAGTCAATCTAACTCTGTTTCAGACAAATTAAAAATATGCGGCAATTTTCCATTGTCGTTTCAAATAGGAGGATTTTTTTTTATCTTCAGAATCAGATTTTAGTACGTCACGACCAATAGGAGGGCGTTTTCGTTTGCATCACGTTTCCGGCGATTTTTGATGAATTTAAAACTTTAATAACTCTCAAAATATTTTTTTTTTACAAATATATAATTCGGATATTAAGAATCGCGGGGACTTTTTTAGTCAATCTAGCTCTGTTTCAGACAAATTAAAAATATGCGGCAATTTTCCATTGTCGTTTCAAGTAGGAGGATTTTTTTTTATCTTCAGATTCAGATTTTAGTACGTCACGACCAATAGGAGGGCGTTTTCGTTTGCATCACGTTTCCGGCGATTTTTGATTAATTTAAAACTTTAATAACTCTCAAAATATTTTTTTTTACAAATATATAATTCGGATATTAAGAATCGCGGGGACTTTTTTAGTCAATCTAACTCTGTTTCAGACAAATTAAAAATATGCGGCAATATTCCATTGTCGTTTCAAATAGGAGGATTTTTTTTTATCTTCAGAATCAGATTTTAGTACGTCACGACCAATAGGAGGGCGTTTTCGTTTGCATCACGTTTCCGGCGATTTTTGATGAATTTAAAACTTTAATAACTCTCAAAATATTTTTTTTTTACAAATATATAATTCGGATATTAAGAATCGCGGGGACTTTTTTAGTCAATCTAACTCTGTTTCAGACAAATTAAAAATATGCGGCAATTTTCCATTGTCGTTTCAAATAGGAGGATTTTTTTTTATCTTCAGAATCAGATTTTAGTACGTCACGACCAATAGGAGGGCGTTTTCGTTTGCATCACGTTTCCGGCGATTTTTGATGAATTTAAAACTTTAATAACTCTCAAAATATTTTTTTTTTACAAATATATAATTCGGATATTAAGAATCGCGGGGACTTTTTTAGTCAATCTAGCTCTGTTTCAGACAAATTTAAAATATGCGGCAATTTTCCATTGTCGTTTCAAATAGGAGGATTTTTTTTTATCTTCAGAATCAGATTTTAGTACGTCACGACCAATAGGAGGGCGTTTTCGTTTGCATCACGTTTCCGGCGATTTTTGATTAATTTAAAACTTTAATAACTCTCAAAATATTTTTTTTTACAAATATATAATTCGGATATTAAGAATCGCGGGGACTTTTTTAGTCAATCTAACTCTGTTTCAGACAAATTAAAAATATGCGGCAATTTTCCATTTTCGTTTCAAATAGGAGGATTTTTTTTTATCTTCAGAATCAGATTTTAGTACGTCACGACCAATAGGAGGGCGTTTTCGTTTGCATCACATTTCCGGCGATTTTTGATGAATTTAAAACTTTAATAACTCTCAAAATATTTTTTTTACAAATATATAATTCGGATATTAAGAATCGCGGGGACTTTTTTAGTCAATCTAGCTCTGTTTCAGACAAATTTAAAATATGCGGCAATTTTCCATTGTCGTTTCAAATAGGAGGATTTTTTTTTATCTTCAGAATCAGATTTTAGTACGTCACGACGAATAGGAGGGCGTTTTCGTTTGCATCACGTTTCCGGCGATTTTTGATGAATTTAAAACTTTAATAACTCTCAAAATATTTTTTTTTACAAATATATAATTCGGATATTAAGAATCGCGGGGACTTTTTTAGTCAATCTAACTCTGTTTCAGACAAATTAAAAATATGCGGCAATTTTCCATTGTCGTTTCAAATAGGAGGATTTTTTTTTATCTTCAGAATCAGATTTTAGTACGTCACGACCAATAGGAGGGCGTTTTCGTTTGCATCACGTTTCCGGCGATTTTTGATGAATTTAAAACTTTAATAACTCTCAAAATATTTTTTTTTTACAAATATATAATTCGGATATTAAGAATCGCGGGGACTTTTTTAGTCAATCTAGCTCTGTTTCAGACAAATTAAAAATATGCGGCAATTTTCCATTGTCGTTTCAAATAGGAGGATTTTTTTTTATCTTCAGATTCAGATTTTAGTACGTCACGACCAATAGGAGGGCGTTTTCGTTTGCATCACGTTTCCGGCGATTTTTGATGAATTTAAAACTTTAATAACTCTCAAAATATTTTTTTTTACAAATATATAATTCGGATATTAAGAATCGCGGGGACTTTTTTAGTCAATCTAACTCTGTTTCAGACAAATTAAAAATATGCGGCAATATTCCATTGTCGTTTCAAATAGGAGGATTTTTTTTTATCTTCAGAATCAGATTTTAGTACGTCACGACGAATAGGAGGGCGTTTTCGTTTGCATCACGTTTCCGGCGATTTTTGATGAATTTAAAACTTTAATAACTCTCAAAATATTTTTTTTTACAAATATATAATTCGGATATTAAGAATCGCGGGGACTTTTTTAGTCAATCTAGCTCTGTTTCAGACAAATTTAAAATATGCGGCAATTTTCCATTGTCGTTTCAAATAGGCGTACAGCTGAGCAACAAGTCTCTGAGTTTAGACCGTTTTCGGGAACGGCAAAGATTTGTTCACACTTAGGCGTGGCTATACACAGGGACCGACTTACAAGTTTAGGGGCCCTAGGCAAAATAACATATGGGGGCCCTCGAGGAATTATAAAATAAAACTGCTAAATTAATGTATAAGCACACAATGCAAAATAACATAATCAATTGGCTTTAATGCAAGTACATTAAATCAAAAAACTTATATTTTTAAAATTGCTACAAAAAAGAATTAACGTTAAAGTGCAGTCCTTCAAGACACGGGTTTCTTCATACGTTTCGCTCTCCGTACTTTTTAGTTTACTTTTATTTGAGCCGCACGGGTATTTTCTACTTACATCTTGCGAATCCGTAAGGATTACAAAATCAGAAAATTTAGAAAAGGATAAATGTATCCGTAAACGACCCAGTGCATGTGCAATTAATAAACACTATAAACAAGTTTGTTTATGTAATCTTAATTGTTTATGTAATAATTATTTTGGTTTTTATATATTGGTCATGAATTGAATTTTGCAAGTGGTGCTAGGGGCACTCCTTTGACAATAGCGATTGGGAAAATGACACGCAGCATGAACATGCAGGAAACATGAAAGTGATTTGTTTTGCAAAAAAATTAACAAAAAAAGTATTAATTATTAAAAAAAATCATTAATTAATAAATTTATTTTTTATATTTTCCCCATTTTTTTTAGCTTTATAAGCATTTTTGGGGGCCCCCTTAAACTGGGGGCCCTGGGCAAGTGCCCCGAATGCCCTGCCATAAATCAGTCTCTGGCTATACAATTACACTGATGTGGTTTCACACGATCTTTACAAGTAAAGCAAAAAGAAAACGTAAAAGAGCGTCGATGCTGGGTCGTGCCTCGGGGGAACCACGGCAAATAGTGAACACCATAGGCTTCAAGAATTCGCATGCTTCCTGAATTTCAATTACGGTTAAATAATAAAATAAAAAATTCGAAAAATAAAATAAAATATTAGGTTGGAGGGAAAGTTCTGTCGTATTTTAAATAGGCATGTGATTTTTCTTGTAAATAAAAAGAACAACTGGCTAGTGAGTCAATAGGATTTTTTATTGTTTTTTTAGACTGCTGTATAATATAAAAGGTGCCCTTTTTTAACGTTCATCATTTACTTGTGATATTTAAAGTGAAAAACATGTCGGTAGATAAACTGCATTTACGACACTGCATTTTATATGAATTCCAAAAAGGAAACAATGCATCGGTTGCATGTAAAAATTTATGTGCGGTATTTGGAAAAGATATTGTAAATGTTTGTACTTGTCAAAGATGGTTTAGCAAATTTCGTTCCGGGGATCTGAGCCTCAAAGAAAGTGATCGATCTGGATGACCATCCAAGATCGATAATGATGTTTTGCGATCCATGTTGGGAAAAAAAATCCACATTTAACAAGTCGAGAAATTGCAGAAGAGTTTGGCATTCATCATACAACTGTTGGAGATCACATTCAATCTGTTGGGTTTGTGTTAAAGCAAAGTGTTTGGGTTCCACATGAATTAACGGAAAAGAATGTGTCTGATCGTGTAAGAATGTGTTCATCACATCTGATTAGACACAATGTGGAGCCGTTTTTGGACAGGCTGGTTACTGGAGCTGAAAAGTGGATTCTTTACGAGAATATTAAGAGAAAAAAATCTTACTGCAAAATTATCTAACGGGAAAAAACATTCACGTCTTTTGAAAGTGTTCCTAAGGCAGTTGCTGACTATTTTAACTCCAAGGATGAGAAAAAACAGGAATTCACAGGTTACCTGAAAGATGGCAACAGGTTGTAACAAATAACGGAGCATATATAATTGATTAATATTAAACACATATTTTTATAAATGAATTAAAATATTTTCTTTAAAATACGACAGAACTTTCCCTCCAACCCAATACGTTAATAGGGGTGTCATTCCACCTTCTCTATCCTATAGCCTAATAAAAACTTCCCTTTCACCTTCATCTTTATTACGCCCTTTGGGCCAGTAAAACCCTTTTGGCCCTTCGGGCAAACCCTTCTTCTCATTTTCTTTCACTGTCAGGCAGTAATTATGCATAACCATAAACAGCCGCCAATTTGGCAAATATCGATGAATATGTAAGGACCTCCATTCGTAGACATAGATATGCTCATTCCGATTTCCGTAAAAAAAAAAATCGTATAGTTGCTTGACCTGTGCGCTTTTGGAATATTTGACATGCTCTAAACAAACTTGCACGTTTTTTTGTGTATAAATTTGTATACATGATTTACATCGCGTATAAATAAAAGTAAAAGAAAATTATATAGAAACAACCCAACTTCAAATTTATATATATTTTATTATTTTATTAGAAAATTTTTATTTAAAAGTTTAAGTTAAATATATATTATCTACCATTATTTTATAACACGTAAATAATTCTGGAATATAAATTTGAAGTATTAGCAATAGTTTGGAGCATTGTTAAACAGCAAATCTCTGAGTGTAGACCGTTTTAATAACGGCAAATGATTGTCCGTACTCAAAAGGTGCGGCTACGTAATTGTAGTAGGCCCTTTCGGGTTATCATCAAGACTAATTTTAATGAAAACAAAAAGAAAATCACAAAAAAAATAATAATAATATCAGAGATAGTTGCTTGGCATGCGCTTTTAGCAATCTTAATATGTAGAAGCAATTCTCCTCACACACATTTTCACAATTTCCTAATTAAAGTTTAGTTTAATTTACAAAAAAGTTATTTTACAAAACATGAACTCCTTGTACTAACAAAAATTATACAGACAAATAACCATGATAGTTGCTTGGCATGCGCTTTTAGCAATCTTAATATGTAGCAGCAATTCTCCTCACACACATTTTCACAATTTCCTAAAAAGTTTAGTTTAATTTACAAAAAAGTTAATTTACAAAACATGAACTCCTTGTACTAACAAAAATTATACAGACAAATAACCATTCGATTTCTTATTTATATAACTATATGTTTTATTACGACTTTTTATAAAAGTTTAATCAAAAATTGGGGAAATTTTTAAATAAAAAAAATAACTTCCACTATTTCATAAAACATAAATTAATTCGGAATATAAATTTGAAGTTTTCAATTAAAAGTAATGTGTGACTAAACAGCAAATCTCTTAGTGTATCCCGTTTTAAGAGCGGCTCAAAAGGCTCGTACTCAAAAGGCTCGGTAACGCATCTTTAGTGGTCCTTTAGAGAAATTCTTAAGCTTCATCTCGAAATGAAAACAAAAAGAAATCACAAAAAAAAATAACTTTCTCCAAAACAACAAACAAAAAGAAACATATATTTTAATAGACATCTACAATTTGCAATAACTACTTAGTAAAAATACCTTCTAAAATAAACCCACCAAACCACAATCTAGCCCAATTATCCTAACTCCCCAATAAACATTCAACCCAACAACCACCTAACATGTCCCCAAAACTTAATAAATAACTTAACTAAAACAAATTTAAATTCTTACTTATAAAATAACACATCATACAATTTTGTTAATAAGAATAAAAGGATATAGAGAAGAAAAACCATTCACACCACATTCATACAACACATCATGACAATTGTAACTAACTTAAAATTAACTTAACTACTAAAACTAGCCAATGTCGACCAAGCCTGCCAGCATCAATGAGAGCTGCGGTACTTAATCTAAATTGGTCCAACAATAGGCGAGCCCAACTCCCGGGGGGGAGGACCCTAGGTCACTTCTATCCCGGGCGTCGGTGTTACTGTTACCCCTTTTAGGCAAAACCATAGATATGTATAAAGACCTAGAAGGAGGAAGGGTATAGAAGCCGATGAAGCCTGCAAGGGCGAGAAAACGGGGTAGAGTTGGCGAGAAACGGGGAAGAATTAGGTATATGGCTGCCAGATTGGTGACATTTATCGCTTGCTTTGGATTTTGCTTCAACTTGAACAACAACAAATCGTTTTCATTACTTTGTTATTAATTAAGAAAGTAATTAATTTTAATTTACCCAAATTAATTACGGCAATATTTTAGGCATTGAAGCCATAAAATAACAAAAATTAGCGTTAAAAGTTAAAAATTATGACCGCCCATGTGGTTGTATAAAACTTCTAAATATTAATATTTTCCCTTTAAAAGCAACGCAAACAACATTTTTTCTCATAATCTACAATATTACCGTGTTTTATTGTAATTTACAGCATTATCAAAAATGCTATATTTAGAGCGCAATAATTTTTTTTAAAAAGCAATTTTACCATTGAAACTCCCATCTATCGACAAATTGAGGGGAACAGTTGGCGACGGCCGCCATACCTTCAATTCCCGTATTGGCAAAACTGGCTTTCAGCCTTCCAAAACACCGTTCCTTCCGGCCCTTCGGTCCGGTTTGGGGTTGTAATAAACAGGCCCTAGGCCGTCTCCGGGCAGGTTGGTTCGGTGACATACGGCCACTCACCCTTTCGCAAGCCGGCTTGTGACGGCCTATGGCGGGTTTAAGTTCGCCCTTCCATCCAGTGAGATTAATCAGTCCGCTAGCCCTCGCAGTCGGAAACCCAAAATCTGATTTTTCATTCTCACTATTTTGTCCCAGATATAGTTATTTTATTCGAAATTCACAATAACTATTTTTTTTTTCACTTTCTTACCTCAGCACACCAGGCGCCTACATATTAGGCGCCTAGGGTGACAACAATCACTTGCAATCCTAATTTTAACGGTACGCGACTAATGCCGCGCTACCGACGTAAACTCTGCCCAAAGTCTACCTTTATTAATAACTGAACCATTAGGAGAAGAACACTGAGGAGATTCTCCTTTTGTGGTTCTCCTACACAAAATAGCAAAATTTTTTCGGATATTCCCGTAAACTTTTAGGGAATTTCGACTGCTTCGGCCATTTCCAATAGAGGCGTTTAACTTAAATTGTATTTCAAAGTGAATTATATTTGTCCATGTACTATAGGCACACCAATTTTGTCAACTCCGGTCAGTCAATTCCGGTCACTCACTTATTTGAACCTTATATATCTTGCTCTTTATGATTTATGTCTAGTTTAAGTCAAAACGGACTTCACGGGCTGCGCCCCATTGCTTTTCCGTAATGTATATGTCCAGTAACATTTCCCGGGGGTGTATTATAAACCCCCGGATGCTTTGTAAACTAACCTTAGATTTTCAATAAATGTTGTCCGGGTCCGCGGGCGTGCCCTTTGCGGAGCCGCCGCGTGCCTTCCCCGCCTGATTGGGCTGCCGGAGTGCTGGGGACTCACCATCCCGGCCCGCACTGTATGCTCACGGGCTTCATATCCTGAGTTGGTGCGAGTCAGGGCCTGCAAATAAAAAGCTGCGAATTTATGAGCCTAATGGTGTTGAACTTTGTACTTTATGAACCTTATATTTTATGAACCTTGTATTTTATGAACCTTGTATTTTATGAACCTTGTATTTTATGAACCTAGTATTTTATGAACCTTGTACTTTATGAACCTAGTATTTTATGAACCTTACAATATTTCATTTACCATTTTAAATTCCGGTACTTCCACTCTCATTCCCCAGCCTGAGCAACCTGTTATAGGGCCCCATCAGGGACCGACTTCCAAGCTTAGGGGCCCAGGGCAAAAGAACATTAAGGGGCCCCTCTACGTAACTCAAAATAAAACTGCTAAATTTTTTATGTATAGGCACACAATGCGAAATGACGTAATCATTCAGCTTTAATACAAATGTAAATAGTAAGAAAAATTTATTTTTTTTAAACTGCTATTTTTTTCCTTTTGAGAATTTGACTTAACGTTAATGGTCGGTACTTCAACAGAGTTTCTTCATTCGTTTCTGTTTCTTTTAGCTTTTTTTTAGTTGAGCCAGATTCGTACGTTCTACCCATTTTATAGTTAGAAAATCCTTAGTAATTTTATGAACCTTGTATTTTATGAACCTTGTATTTTATGAACCTAGTATTTTATGAACCTTGTATTTTATGAACCTTGTATTTTATGAACCTAGTATTTTATGAACCTTGTATTTTATGAACCTTGTATTTTGACTATATTAGACTCAAGTATTATTATTACAAAACTTGTCTTACTTGATTGACCTTGTATTTTATGAACCTAGTATTTTATGAACCTAGTATTTTGTGAACCTTGTATTTTATGAACCTAGTATTTTGTGAACCTTGTATTTTATGAACCTTGTATTTTGACTATATTAGACTCAAGTATTATTATTACAAAACTTGTCTTACTTGATTGACCTTGTATTTTATGTACCTAGTATTTTATGAACCTAGTATTTTGTGAACCTTGTATTTTATGAACCTTGTATTTTGACTATATTAGACTCAAGTATTATTATTACAAAACTTGTCTTACTTGATTGACCTTGTATTTTATGAACCTAGTATTTTACGAACCTAGTATTTTGTGAACCTTGTATTTTATGAACCTAGTATTTTGTGAACCTTGTATTTTATGAACCTTGTATTTTGACTATATTAGACTCAAGTATTATTATTACAAAACTTGTCTTACTTGATTGACCTTGTATTTTATGTACCTAGTATTTTATTAACCTAGTATTTTGTGAACCTTGTATTTTATGAACCTTGTATTTTGACTATATTAGACTCAAGTATTATTATTACAAAACTTGTCTTACTTGATTGACCTTGTATTTTATGAACCTAGTATTTTACGAACCTAGTATTTTGTGAACCTTGTATTTTATGAACCTTGTATTTTGACTATATTAGACTCAAGTATTATTATTACAAAACTTGTCTTACTCGATTGAGTGTCCATGATCAAAATAGTTGCTGATCTGAACTGTCCTCATGGTTTCAAAAAGCAGTGTCGACATGGGTGGCATCCCACACGTAAATATGTTGTTGCAAACACTTTCCCGGAGGTGTTTTATAAACCCACGGAGGATTTGTAACTAACCCAAACCTGAATTTTTAATGAATGTTGACCGGGACCGCGCGCGTGCTGCGTTGCAGAGTGGCCGTGTTCCTTCCTTGTCCGGCGGGGCCGGGATCGGTTGGGCTTCCGGAGTGCAGGGACGACTTTTTTCCAGGCCCGCACCATTTTCCTCAAGGACTATGTAGCCTGGGCTCCCTCCCCCCCCCCCCAGGCCAACTGACCTGGAGTGGAAGGCTAAAGAGGGTGCGGGTCTGGGTGTGGAAATAAAAATATGCGGTCCCGGTAGGTACGAATTCGTGATGGACAACGCCTCTGACATCAAAGAAGACATCAAGCGTCACATTTTCTTCGATTCGGGAGGTTGATGGACGGCCACCGAGAGAATGTCGACGGCGACATATATTTTAATAGACATCTACAATTTGCAATAACTACTTAGTAAAAATACCTTCTAAAATAAACCCACCAAACCACAATCTAGCCCAATTATCCTAACTCCCCAATAAACATTCAACCCAACAACCACCTAACATGTCCCCAAAACTTAATAAATAACTTAACTAAAACAAATTTAAATTCTTACTTATAAAATAACACATCATACAATTTTGTTAATAAGAATAAAAGGATATAGAGAAGAAAAACCATTCACACCACATTCATACAACACATCATGACAATTGTAACTAACTTAAAATTAACTTAACTACTAAAACTAGCCAATGTCGACCAAGCCTGCCAGCATCAATGAGAGCTGCGGTACTTAATCTAAATTGGTCCAACAATAGGCGAGCCCAACTCCCGGGGGGGAGGACCCTAGGTCACTTCTATCCCGGGCGTCGGTGTTACTGTTACCCCTTTTAGGCAAAACCATAGATATGTATAAAGACCTAGAAGGAGGAAGGGTATAGAAGCCGATGAAGCCTGCAAGGGCGAGAAAACGGGGTAGAGTTGGCGAGAAACGGGGAAGAATTAGGTATATGGCTGCCAGATTGGTGACATTTATCGCTTGCTTTGGATTTTGCTTCAACTTGAACAACAACAAATCGTTTTCATTACTTTGTTATTAATTAAGAAAGTAATTAATTTTAATTTACCCAAATTAATTACGGCAATATTTTAGGCATTGAAGCCATAAAATAACAAAAATTAGCGTTAAAAGTTAAAAATTATGACCGCCCATGTGGTTGTATAAAACTTCTAAATATTAATATTTTCCCTTTAAAAGCAACGCAAACAACATTTTTTCTCATAATCTACAATATTACCGTGTTTTATTGTAATTTACAGCATTATCAAAAATGCTATATTTAGAGCGCAATAATTTTTTTTAAAAAGCAATTTTACCATTGAAACTCCCATCTATCGACAAATTGAGGGGAACAGTTGGCGACGGCCGCCATACCTTCAATTCCCGTATTGGCAAAACTGGCTTTCAGCCTTCCAAAACACCGTTCCTTCCGGCCCTTCGGTCCGGTTTGGGGTTGTAATAAACAGGCCCTAGGCCGTCTCCGGGCAGGTTGGTTCGGTGACATACGGCCACTCACCCTTTCGCAAGCCGGCTTGTGACGGCCTATGGCGGGTTTAAGTTCGCCCTTCCATCCAGTGAGATTAATCAGTCCGCTAGCCCTCGCAGTCGGAAACCCAAAATCTGATTTTTCATTCTCACTATTTTGTCCCAGATATAGTTATTTTATTCGAAATTCACAATAACTATTTTTTTTTTCACTTTCTTACCTCAGCACACCAGGCGCCTACATATTAGGCGCCTAGGGTGACAACAATCACTTGCAATCCTAATTTTAACGGTACGCGACTAATGCCGCGCTACCGACGTAAACTCTGCCCAAAGTCTACCTTTATTAATAACTGAACCATTAGGAGAAGAACACTGAGGAGATTCTCCTTTTGTGGTTCTCCTACACAAAATAGCAAAATTTTTTCGGATATTCCCGTAAACTTTTAGGGAATTTCGACTGCTTCGGCCATTTCCAATAGAGGCGTTTAACTTAAATTGTATTTCAAAGTGAATTATATTTGTCCATGTACTATAGGCACACCAATTTTGTCAACTCCGGTCAGTCAATTCCGGTCCCTCACTTATTTGAACCTTATATATCTTGCTCTTTATGATTTATGTCTAGTTTAAGTCAAAACGGACTTCACGGGCTGCGCCCCATTGCTTTTCCGTAATGTATATGTCCAGTAACATTTCCCGGGGGTGTATTATAAACCCCCGGATGCTTTGTAAACTAACCTTAGATTTTCAATAAATGTTGTCCGGGTCCGCGGGCGTGCCCTTTGCGGAGCCGCCGCGTGCCTTCCCCGCCTGATTGGGCTGCCGGAGTGCTGGGGACTCACCATCCCGGCCCGCACTGTATGCTCACGGGCTTCATATCCTGAGTTGGTGCGAGTCAGGGCCTGCAAATAAAAAGCTGCGAATTTATGAGCCTAATGGTGTTGAACTTTGTACTTTATGAACCTTATATTTTATGAACCTTGTATTTTATGAACCTTGTATTTTATGAACCTTGTATTTTATGAACCTAGTATTTTATGAACCTTGTACTTTATGAACCTAGTATTTTATGAACCTTACAATATTTCATTTACCATTTTAAATTCCGGTACTTCCACTCTCATTCCCCAGCCTGAGCAACCTGTTATAGGGCCCCATCAGGGACCGACTTCCAAGCTTAGGGGCCCAGGGCAAAAGAACATTAAGGGGCCCCTCTACGTAACTCAAAATAAAACTGCTAAATTTTTTATGTATAGGCACACAATGCGAAATGACGTAATCATTCAGCTTTAATACAAATGTAAATAGTAAGAAAAATTTATTTTTTTTAAACTGCTATTTTTTTCCTTTTGAGAATTTGACTTAACGTTAATGGTCGGTACTTCAACAGAGTTTCTTCATTCGTTTCTGTTTCTTTTAGCTTTTTTTTAGTTGAGCCAGATTCGTACGTTCTACCCATTTTATAGTTAGAAAATCCTTAGTAATTTTATGAACCTTGTATTTTATGAACCTTGTATTTTATGAACCTAGTATTTTATGAACCTTGTATTTTATGAACCTTGTATTTTATGAACCTAGTATTTTATGAACCTTGTATTTTATGAACCTTGTATTTTGACTATATTAGACTCAAGTATTATTATTACAAAACTTGTCTTACTTGATTGACCTTGTATTTTATGAACCTAGTATTTTATGAACCTAGTATTTTGTGAACCTTGTATTTTATGAACCTAGTATTTTGTGAACCTTGTATTTTATGAACCTTGTATTTTGACTATATTAGACTCAAGTATTATTATTACAAAACTTGTCTTACTTGATTGACCTTGTATTTTATGTACCTAGTATTTTATGAACCTAGTATTTTGTGAACCTTGTATTTTATGAACCTTGTATTTTGACTATATTAGACTCAAGTATTATTATTACAAAACTTGTCTTACTTGATTGACCTTGTATTTTATGAACCTAGTATTTTACGAACCTAGTATTTTGTGAACCTTGTATTTTATGAACCTAGTATTTTGTGAACCTTGTATTTTATGAACCTTGTATTTTGACTATATTAGACTCAAGTATTATTATTACAAAACTTGTCTTACTTGATTGACCTTGTATTTTATGTACCTAGTATTTTATTAACCTAGTATTTTGTGAACCTTGTATTTTATGAACCTTGTATTTTGACTATATTAGACTCAAGTATTATTATTACAAAACTTGTCTTACTTGATTGACCTTGTATTTTATGAACCTAGTATTTTACGAACCTAGTATTTTGTGAACCTTGTATTTTATGAACCTTGTATTTTGACTATATTAGACTCAAGTATTATTATTACAAAACTTGTCTTACTCGATTGAGTGTCCATGATCAAAATAGTTGCTGATCTGAACTGTCCTCATGGTTTCAAAAAGCAGTGTCGACATGGGTGGCATCCCACACGTAAATATGTTGTTGCAAACACTTTCCCGGAGGTGTTTTATAAACCCACGGAGGATTTGTAACTAACCCAAACCTGAATTTTTAATGAATGTTGACCGGGACCGCGCGCGTGCTGCGTTGCAGAGTGGCCGTGTTCCTTCCTTGTCCGGCGGGGCCGGGATCGGTTGGGCTTCCGGAGTGCAGGGACGACTTTTTTCCAGGCCCGCACCATTTTCCTCAAGGACTATGTAGCCTGGGCTCCCCCCCCCCCCCAGGCCAACTGACCTGGAGTGGAAGGCTAAAGAGGGTGCGGGTCTGGGTGTGGAAATAAAAATATGCGGTCCCGGTAGGTACGAATTCGTGATGGACAACGCCTCTGACATCAAAGAAGACATCAAGCGTCACATTTTCTTCGATTCGGGAGGTTGATGGACGGCCACCGAGAGAATGTCGACGGCGACATATATTTTAATAGACATCTACAATTTGCAATAACTACTTAGTAAAAATACCTTCTAAAATAAACCCACCAAACCACAATCTAGCCCAATTATCCTAACTCCCCAATAAACATTCAACCCAACAACCACCTAACATGTCCCCAAAACTTAATAAATAACTTAACTAAAACAAATTTAAATTCTTACTTATAAAATAACACATCATACAATTTTGTTAATAAGAATAAAAGGATATAGAGAAGAAAAACCATTCACACCACATTCATACAACACATCATGACAATTGTAACTAACTTAAAATTAACTTAACTACTAAAACTAGCCAATGTCGACCAAGCCTGCCAGCATCAATGAGAGCTGCGGTACTTAATCTAAATTGGTCCAACAATAGGCGAGCCCAACTCCCGGGGGGGAGGACCCTAGGTCACTTCTATCCCGGGCGTCGGTGTTACTGTTACCCCTTTTAGGCAAAACCATAGATATGTATAAAGACCTAGAAGGAGGAAGGGTATAGAAGCCGATGAAGCCTGCAAGGGCGAGAAAACGGGGTAGAGTTGGCGAGAAACGGGGAAGAATTAGGTATATGGCTGCCAGATTGGTGACATTTATCGCTTGCTTTGGATTTTGCTTCAACTTGAACAACAACAAATCGTTTTCATTACTTTGTTATTAATTAAGAAAGTAATTAATTTTAATTTACCCAAATTAATTACGGCAATATTTTAGGCATTGAAGCCATAAAATAACAAAAATTAGCGTTAAAAGTTAAAAATTATGACCGCCCATGTGGTTGTATAAAACTTCTAAATATTAATATTTTCCCTTTAAAAGCAACGCAAACAACATTTTTTCTCATAATCTACAATATTACCGTGTTTTATTGTAATTTACAGCATTATCAAAAATGCTATATTTAGAGCGCAATAATTTTTTTTAAAAAGCAATTTTACCATTGAAACTCCCATCTATCGACAAATTGAGGGGAACAGTTGGCGACGGCCGCCATACCTTCAATTCCCGTATTGGCAAAACTGGCTTTCAGCCTTCCAAAACACCGTTCCTTCCGGCCCTTCGGTCCGGTTTGGGGTTGTAATAAACAGGCCCTAGGCCGTCTCCGGGCAGGTTGGTTCGGTGACATACGGCCACTCACCCTTTCGCAAGCCGGCTTGTGACGGCCTATGGCGGGTTTAAGTTCGCCCTTCCATCCAGTGAGATTAATCAGTCCGCTAGCCCTCGCAGTCGGAAACCCAAAATCTGATTTTTCATTCTCACTATTTTGTCCCAGATATAGTTATTTTATTCGAAATTCACAATAACTATTTTTTTTTTCACTTTCTTACCTCAGCACACCAGGCGCCTACATATTAGGCGCCTAGGGTGACAACAATCACTTGCAATCCTAATTTTAACGGTACGCGACTAATGCCGCGCTACCGACGTAAACTCTGCCCAAAGTCTACCTTTATTAATAACTGAACCATTAGGAGAAGAACACTGAGGAGATTCTCCTTTTGTGGTTCTCCTACACAAAATAGCAAAATTTTTTCGGATATTCCCGTAAACTTTTAGGGAATTTCGACTGCTTCGGCCATTTCCAATAGAGGCGTTTAACTTAAATTGTATTTCAAAGTGAATTATATTTGTCCATGTACTATAGGCACACCAATTTTGTCAACTCCGGTCAGTCAATTCCGGTCACTCACTTATTTGAACCTTATATATCTTGCTCTTTATGATTTATGTCTAGTTTAAGTCAAAACGGACTTCACGGGCTGCGCCCCATTGCTTTTCCGTAATGTATATGTCCAGTAACATTTCCCGGGGGTGTATTATAAACCCCCGGATGCTTTGTAAACTAACCTTAGATTTTCAATAAATGTTGTCCGGGTCCGCGGGCGTGCCCTTTGCGGAGCCGCCGCGTGCCTTCCCCGCCTGATTGGGCTGCCGGAGTGCTGGGGACTCACCATCCCGGCCCGCACTGTATGCTCACGGGCTTCATATCCTGAGTTGGTGCGAGTCAGGGCCTGCAAATAAAAAGCTGCGAATTTATGAGCCTAATGGTGTTGAACTTTGTACTTTATGAACCTTATATTTTATGAACCTTGTATTTTATGAACCTTGTATTTTATGAACCTTGTATTTTATGAACCTAGTATTTTATGAACCTTGTACTTTATGAACCTAGTATTTTATGAACCTTACAATATTTCATTTACCATTTTAAATTCCGGTACTTCCACTCTCATTCCCCAGCCTGAGCAACCTGTTATAGGGCCCCATCAGGGACCGACTTCCAAGCTTAGGGGCCCAGGGCAAAAGAACATTAAGGGGCCCCTCTACGTAACTCAAAATAAAACTGCTAAATTTTTTATGTATAGGCACACAATGCGAAATGACGTAATCATTCAGCTTTAATACAAATGTAAATAGTAAGAAAAATTTATTTTTTTTAAACTGCTATTTTTTTCCTTTTGAGAATTTGACTTAACGTTAATGGTCGGTACTTCAACAGAGTTTCTTCATTCGTTTCTGTTTCTTTTAGCTTTTTTTTAGTTGAGCCAGATTCGTACGTTCTACCCATTTTATAGTTAGAAAATCCTTAGTAATTTTATGAACCTTGTATTTTATGAACCTTGTATTTTATGAACCTAGTATTTTATGAACCTTGTATTTTATGAACCTTGTATTTTATGAACCTAGTATTTTATGAACCTTGTATTTTATGAACCTTGTATTTTGACTATATTAGACTCAAGTATTATTATTACAAAACTTGTCTTACTTGATTGACCTTGTATTTTATGAACCTAGTATTTTATGAACCTAGTATTTTGTGAACCTTGTATTTTATGAACCTAGTATTTTGTGAACCTTGTATTTTATGAACCTTGTATTTTGACTATATTAGACTCAAGTATTATTATTACAAAACTTGTCTTACTTGATTGACCTTGTATTTTATGTACCTAGTATTTTATGAACCTAGTATTTTGTGAACCTTGTATTTTATGAACCTTGTATTTTGACTATATTAGACTCAAGTATTATTATTACAAAACTTGTCTTACTTGATTGACCTTGTATTTTATGAACCTAGTATTTTACGAACCTAGTATTTTGTGAACCTTGTATTTTATGAACCTAGTATTTTGTGAACCTTGTATTTTATGAACCTTGTATTTTGACTATATTAGACTCAAGTATTATTATTACAAAACTTGTCTTACTTGATTGACCTTGTATTTTATGTACCTAGTATTTTATTAACCTAGTATTTTGTGAACCTTGTATTTTATGAACCTTGTATTTTGACTATATTAGACTCAAGTATTATTATTACAAAACTTGTCTTACTTGATTGACCTTGTATTTTATGAACCTAGTATTTTACGAACCTAGTATTTTGTGAACCTTGTATTTTATGAACCTTGTATTTTGACTATATTAGACTCAAGTATTATTATTACAAAACTTGTCTTACTCGATTGAGTGTCCATGATCAAAATAGTTGCTGATCTGAACTGTCCTCATGGTTTCAAAAAGCAGTGTCGACATGGGTGGCATCCCACACGTAAATATGTTGTTGCAAACACTTTCCCGGAGGTGTTTTATAAACCCACGGAGGATTTGTAACTAACCCAAACCTGAATTTTTAATGAATGTTGACCGGGACCGCGCGCGTGCTGCGTTGCAGAGTGGCCGTGTTCCTTCCTTGTCCGGCGGGGCCGGGATCGGTTGGGCTTCCGGAGTGCAGGGACGACTTTTTTCCAGGCCCGCACCATTTTCCTCAAGGACTATGTAGCCTGGGCTCCCTCCCCCCCCCCCCAGGCCAACTGACCTGGAGTGGAAGGCTAAAGAGGGTGCGGGTCTGGGTGTGGAAATAAAAATATGCGGTCCCGGTAGGTACGAATTCGTGATGGACAACGCCTCTGACATCAAAGAAGACATCAAGCGTCACATTTTCTTCGATTCGGGAGGTTGATGGACGGCCACCGAGAGAATGTCGACGGCGACATATATTTTAATAGACATCTACAATTTGCAATAACTACTTAGTAAAAATACCTTCTAAAATAAACCCACCAAACCACAATCTAGCCCAATTATCCTAACTCCCCAATAAACATTCAACCCAACAACCACCTAACATGTCCCCAAAACTTAATAAATAACTTAACTAAAACAAATTTAAATTCTTACTTATAAAATAACACATCATACAATTTTGTTAATAAGAATAAAAGGATATAGAGAAGAAAAACCATTCACACCACATTCATACAACACATCATGACAATTGTAACTAACTTAAAATTAACTTAACTACTAAAACTAGCCAATGTCGACCAAGCCTGCCAGCATCAATGAGAGCTGCGGTACTTAATCTAAATTGGTCCAACAATAGGCGAGCCCAACTCCCGGGGGGGAGGACCCTAGGTCACTTCTATCCCGGGCGTCGGTGTTACTGTTACCCCTTTTAGGCAAAACCATAGATATGTATAAAGACCTAGAAGGAGGAAGGGTATAGAAGCCGATGAAGCCTGCAAGGGCGAGAAAACGGGGTAGAGTTGGCGAGAAACGGGGAAGAATTAGGTATATGGCTGCCAGATTGGTGACATTTATCGCTTGCTTTGGATTTTGCTTCAACTTGAACAACAACAAATCGTTTTCATTACTTTGTTATTAATTAAGAAAGTAATTAATTTTAATTTACCCAAATTAATTACGGCAATATTTTAGGCATTGAAGCCATAAAATAACAAAAATTAGCGTTAAAAGTTAAAAATTATGACCGCCCATGTGGTTGTATAAAACTTCTAAATATTAATATTTTCCCTTTAAAAGCAACGCAAACAACATTTTTTCTCATAATCTACAATATTACCGTGTTTTATTGTAATTTACAGCATTATCAAAAATGCTATATTTAGAGCGCAATAATTTTTTTTAAAAAGCAATTTTACCATTGAAACTCCCATCTATCGACAAATTGAGGGGAACAGTTGGCGACGGCCGCCATACCTTCAATTCCCGTATTGGCAAAACTGGCTTTCAGCCTTCCAAAACACCGTTCCTTCCGGCCCTTCGGTCCGGTTTGGGGTTGTAATAAACAGGCCCTAGGCCGTCTCCGGGCAGGTTGGTTCGGTGACATACGGCCACTCACCCTTTCGCAAGCCGGCTTGTGACGGCCTATGGCGGGTTTAAGTTCGCCCTTCCATCCAGTGAGATTAATCAGTCCGCTAGCCCTCGCAGTCGGAAACCCAAAATCTGATTTTTCATTCTCACTATTTTGTCCCAGATATAGTTATTTTATTCGAAATTCACAATAACTATTTTTTTTTTCACTTTCTTACCTCAGCACACCAGGCGCCTACATATTAGGCGCCTAGGGTGACAACAATCACTTGCAATCCTAATTTTAACGGTACGCGACTAATGCCGCGCTACCGACGTAAACTCTGCCCAAAGTCTACCTTTATTAATAACTGAACCATTAGGAGAAGAACACTGAGGAGATTCTCCTTTTGTGGTTCTCCTACACAAAATAGCAAAATTTTTTCGGATATTCCCGTAAACTTTTAGGGAATTTCGACTGCTTCGGCCATTTCCAATAGAGGCGTTTAACTTAAATTGTATTTCAAAGTGAATTATATTTGTCCATGTACTATAGGCACACCAATTTTGTCAACTCCGGTCAGTCAATTCCGGTCACTCACTTATTTGAACCTTATATATCTTGCTCTTTATGATTTATGTCTAGTTTAAGTCAAAACGGACTTCACGGGCTGCGCCCCATTGCTTTTCCGTAATGTATATGTCCAGTAACATTTCCCGGGGGTGTATTATAAACCCCCGGATGCTTTGTAAACTAACCTTAGATTTTCAATAAATGTTGTCCGGGTCCGCGGGCGTGCCCTTTGCGGAGCCGCCGCGTGCCTTCCCCGCCTGATTGGGCTGCCGGAGTGCTGGGGACTCACCATCCCGGCCCGCACTGTATGCTCACGGGCTTCATATCCTGAGTTGGTGCGAGTCAGGGCCTGCAAATAAAAAGCTGCGAATTTATGAGCCTAATGGTGTTGAACTTTGTACTTTATGAACCTTATATTTTATGAACCTTGTATTTTATGAACCTTGTATTTTATGAACCTTGTATTTTATGAACCTAGTATTTTATGAACCTTGTACTTTATGAACCTAGTATTTTATGAACCTTACAATATTTCATTTACCATTTTAAATTCCGGTACTTCCACTCTCATTCCCCAGCCTGAGCAACCTGTTATAGGGCCCCATCAGGGACCGACTTCCAAGCTTAGGGGCCCAGGGCAAAAGAACATTAAGGGGCCCCTCTACGTAACTCAAAATAAAACTGCTAAATTTTTTATGTATAGGCACACAATGCGAAATGACGTAATCATTCAGCTTTAATACAAATGTAAATAGTAAGAAAAATTTATTTTTTTTAAACTGCTATTTTTTTCCTTTTGAGAATTTGACTTAACGTTAATGGTCGGTACTTCAACAGAGTTTCTTCATTCGTTTCTGTTTCTTTTAGCTTTTTTTTAGTTGAGCCAGATTCGTACGTTCTACCCATTTTATAGTTAGAAAATCCTTAGTAATTTTATGAACCTTGTATTTTATGAACCTTGTATTTTATGAACCTAGTATTTTATGAACCTTGTATTTTATGAACCTTGTATTTTATGAACCTAGTATTTTATGAACCTTGTATTTTATGAACCTTGTATTTTGACTATATTAGACTCAAGTATTATTATTACAAAACTTGTCTTACTTGATTGACCTTGTATTTTATGAACCTAGTATTTTATGAACCTAGTATTTTGTGAACCTTGTATTTTATGAACCTAGTATTTTGTGAACCTTGTATTTTATGAACCTTGTATTTTGACTATATTAGACTCAAGTATTATTATTACAAAACTTGTCTTACTTGATTGACCTTGTATTTTATGTACCTAGTATTTTATGAACCTAGTATTTTGTGAACCTTGTATTTTATGAACCTTGTATTTTGACTATATTAGACTCAAGTATTATTATTACAAAACTTGTCTTACTTGATTGACCTTGTATTTTATGAACCTAGTATTTTACGAACCTAGTATTTTGTGAACCTTGTATTTTATGAACCTAGTATTTTGTGAACCTTGTATTTTATGAACCTTGTATTTTGACTATATTAGACTCAAGTATTATTATTACAAAACTTGTCTTACTTGATTGACCTTGTATTTTATGTACCTAGTATTTTATTAACCTAGTATTTTGTGAACCTTGTATTTTATGAACCTTGTATTTTGACTATATTAGACTCAAGTATTATTATTACAAAACTTGTCTTACTTGATTGACCTTGTATTTTATGAACCTAGTATTTTACGAACCTAGTATTTTGTGAACCTTGTATTTTATGAACCTTGTATTTTGACTATATTAGACTCAAGTATTATTATTACAAAACTTGTCTTACTCGATTGAGTGTCCATGATCAAAATAGTTGCTGATCTGAACTGTCCTCATGGTTTCAAAAAGCAGTGTCGACATGGGTGGCATCCCACACGTAAATATGTTGTTGCAAACACTTTCCCGGAGGTGTTTTATAAACCCACGGAGGATTTGTAACTAACCCAAACCTGAATTTTTAATGAATGTTGACCGGGACCGCGCGCGTGCTGCGTTGCAGAGTGGCCGTGTTCCTTCCTTGTCCGGCGGGGCCGGGATCGGTTGGGCTTCCGGAGTGCAGGGACGACTTTTTTCCAGGCCCGCACCATTTTCCTCAAGGACTATGTAGCCTGGGCTCCCCCCCCCCCCCAGGCCAACTGACCTGGAGTGGAAGGCTAAAGAGGGTGCGGGTCTGGGTGTGGAAATAAAAATATGCGGTCCCGGTAGGTACGAATTCGTGATGGACAACGCCTCTGACATCAAAGAAGACATCAAGCGTCACATTTTCTTCGATTCGGGAGGTTGATGGACGGCCACCGAGAGAATGTCGACGGCGACATATATTTTAATAGACATCTACAATTTGCAATAACTACTTAGTAAAAATACCTTCTAAAATAAACCCACCAAACCACAATCTAGCCCAATTATCCTAACTCCCCAATAAACATTCAACCCAACAACCACCTAACATGTCCCCAAAACTTAATAAATAACTTAACTAAAACAAATTTAAATTCTTACTTATAAAATAACACATCATACAATTTTGTTAATAAGAATAAAAGGATATAGAGAAGAAAAACCATTCACACCACATTCATACAACACATCATGACAATTGTAACTAACTTAAAATTAACTTAACTACTAAAACTAGCCAATGTCGACCAAGCCTGCCAGCATCAATGAGAGCTGCGGTACTTAATCTAAATTGGTCCAACAATAGGCGAGCCCAACTCCCGGGGGGGAGGACCCTAGGTCACTTCTATCCCGGGCGTCGGTGTTACTGTTACCCCTTTTAGGCAAAACCATAGATATGTATAAAGACCTAGAAGGAGGAAGGGTATAGAAGCCGATGAAGCCTGCAAGGGCGAGAAAACGGGGTAGAGTTGGCGAGAAACGGGGAAGAATTAGGTATATGGCTGCCAGATTGGTGACATTTATCGCTTGCTTTGGATTTTGCTTCAACTTGAACAACAACAAATCGTTTTCATTACTTTGTTATTAATTAAGAAAGTAATTAATTTTAATTTACCCAAATTAATTACGGCAATATTTTAGGCATTGAAGCCATAAAATAACAAAAATTAGCGTTAAAAGTTAAAAATTATGACCGCCCATGTGGTTGTATAAAACTTCTAAATATTAATATTTTCCCTTTAAAAGCAACGCAAACAACATTTTTTCTCATAATCTACAATATTACCGTGTTTTATTGTAATTTACAGCATTATCAAAAATGCTATATTTAGAGCGCAATAATTTTTTTTAAAAAGCAATTTTACCATTGAAACTCCCATCTATCGACAAATTGAGGGGAACAGTTGGCGACGGCCGCCATACCTTCAATTCCCGTATTGGCAAAACTGGCTTTCAGCCTTCCAAAACACCGTTCCTTCCGGCCCTTCGGTCCGGTTTGGGGTTGTAATAAACAGGCCCTAGGCCGTCTCCGGGCAGGTTGGTTCGGTGACATACGGCCACTCACCCTTTCGCAAGCCGGCTTGTGACGGCCTATGGCGGGTTTAAGTTCGCCCTTCCATCCAGTGAGATTAATCAGTCCGCTAGCCCTCGCAGTCGGAAACCCAAAATCTGATTTTTCATTCTCACTATTTTGTCCCAGATATAGTTATTTTATTCGAAATTCACAATAACTATTTTTTTTTTCACTTTCTTACCTCAGCACACCAGGCGCCTACATATTAGGCGCCTAGGGTGACAACAATCACTTGCAATCCTAATTTTAACGGTACGCGACTAATGCCGCGCTACCGACGTAAACTCTGCCCAAAGTCTACCTTTATTAATAACTGAACCATTAGGAGAAGAACACTGAGGAGATTCTCCTTTTGTGGTTCTCCTACACAAAATAGCAAAATTTTTTCGGATATTCCCGTAAACTTTTAGGGAATTTCGACTGCTTCGGCCATTTCCAATAGAGGCGTTTAACTTAAATTGTATTTCAAAGTGAATTATATTTGTCCATGTACTATAGGCACACCAATTTTGTCAACTCCGGTCAGTCAATTCCGGTCACTCACTTATTTGAACCTTATATATCTTGCTCTTTATGATTTATGTCTAGTTTAAGTCAAAACGGACTTCACGGGCTGCGCCCCATTGCTTTTCCGTAATGTATATGTCCAGTAACATTTCCCGGGGGTGTATTATAAACCCCCGGATGCTTTGTAAACTAACCTTAGATTTTCAATAAATGTTGTCCGGGTCCGCGGGCGTGCCCTTTGCGGAGCCGCCGCGTGCCTTCCCCGCCTGATTGGGCTGCCGGAGTGCTGGGGACTCACCATCCCGGCCCGCACTGTATGCTCACGGGCTTCATATCCTGAGTTGGTGCGAGTCAGGGCCTGCAAATAAAAAGCTGCGAATTTATGAGCCTAATGGTGTTGAACTTTGTACTTTATGAACCTTATATTTTATGAACCTTGTATTTTATGAACCTTGTATTTTATGAACCTTGTATTTTATGAACCTAGTATTTTATGAACCTTGTACTTTATGAACCTAGTATTTTATGAACCTTACAATATTTCATTTACCATTTTAAATTCCGGTACTTCCACTCTCATTCCCCAGCCTGAGCAACCTGTTATAGGGCCCCATCAGGGACCGACTTCCAAGCTTAGGGGCCCAGGGCAAAAGAACATTAAGGGGCCCCTCTACGTAACTCAAAATAAAACTGCTAAATTTTTTATGTATAGGCACACAATGCGAAATGACGTAATCATTCAGCTTTAATACAAATGTAAATAGTAAGAAATTTTTTTTTTTTTTAAACTGCTATTTTTTTCCTTTTGAGAATTTGACTTAACGTTAATGGTCGGTACTTCAACAGAGTTTCTTCATTCGTTTCTGTTTCTTTTAGCTTTTTTTTAGTTGAGCCAGATTCGTACGTTCTACCCATTTTATAGTTAGAAAATCCTTAGTAATTTTATGAACCTTGTATTTTATGAACCTTGTATTTTATGAACCTAGTATTTTATGAACCTTGTATTTTATGAACCTTGTATTTTATGAACCTAGTATTTTATGAACCTTGTATTTTATGAACCTTGTATTTTGACTATATTAGACTCAAGTATTATTATTACAAAACTTGTCTTACTTGATTGACCTTGTATTTTATGAACCTAGTATTTTATGAACCTAGTATTTTGTGAACCTTGTATTTTATGAACCTAGTATTTTGTGAACCTTGTATTTTATGAACCTTGTATTTTGACTATATTAGACTCAAGTATTATTATTACAAAACTTGTCTTACTTGATTGACCTTGTATTTTATGTACCTAGTATTTTATGAACCTAGTATTTTGTGAACCTTGTATTTTATGAACCTTGTATTTTGACTATATTAGACTCAAGTATTATTATTACAAAACTTGTCTTACTTGATTGACCTTGTATTTTATGAACCTAGTATTTTACGAACCTAGTATTTTGTGAACCTTGTATTTTATGAACCTAGTATTTTGTGAACCTTGTATTTTATGAACCTTGTATTTTGACTATATTAGACTCAAGTATTATTATTACAAAACTTGTCTTACTTGATTGACCTTGTATTTTATGTACCTAGTATTTTATTAACCTAGTATTTTGTGAACCTTGTATTTTATGAACCTTGTATTTTGACTATATTAGACTCAAGTATTATTATTACAAAACTTGTCTTACTTGATTGACCTTGTATTTTATGAACCTAGTATTTTACGAACCTAGTATTTTGTGAACCTTGTATTTTATGAACCTTGTATTTTGACTATATTAGACTCAAGTATTATTATTACAAAACTTGTCTTACTCGATTGAGTGTCCATGATCAAAATAGTTGCTGATCTGAACTGTCCTCATGGTTTCAAAAAGCAGTGTCGACATGGGTGGCATCCCACACGTAAATATGTTGTTGCAAACACTTTCCCGGAGGTGTTTTATAAACCCACGGAGGATTTGTAACTAACCCAAACCTGAATTTTTAATGAATGTTGACCGGGACCGCGCGCGTGCTGCGTTGCAGAGTGGCCGTGTTCCTTCCTTGTCCGGCGGGGCCGGGATCGGTTGGGCTTCCGGAGTGCAGGGACGACTTTTTTCCAGGCCCGCACCATTTTCCTCAAGGACTATGTAGCCTGGGCTCCCCCCCCCCCCAGGCCAACTGACCTGGAGTGGAAGGCTAAAGAGGGTGCGGGTCTGGGTGTGGAAATAAAAATATGCGGTCCCGGTAGGTACGAATTCGTGATGGACAACGCCTCTGACATCAAAGAAGACATCAAGCGTCACATTTTCTTCGATTCGGGAGGTTGATGGACGGCCACCGAGAGAATGTCGACGGCGACATTCTCTCGCCCCCCCCCCCCCCCCCCGAGCCCCAGTTGCTCAGTTGGTAAGGCGTTCAGCTACTAATCAGAGGATTGGTGGTTCGAATCCGGGAAATGGACTTATCATAGAAAAGTAAAAAAGTAGTGGTCTTGCGATCGGAGTCTTGCCAGCTTCGCTACAAAAATACTAGAAAGTCGTCCAGAATATCCAACAAATTATACTGGCGAGTATACGGGTTGGTTTTGTTAATTAACGTCGCACTAGAGCTGCACAGTGGGCTATTGGCGACGGTTCGGGGTCAATCTCGACGGAAAGACCCGGGAACGACGTGTATACGGGACTGGTGCACGATACATCTGATCGGGGTCCAAAGTCCCGACGTCTATTGAAGGTGTTGGGTGCCAGTTCAGGTGTTTCCTCGTCATCTGACCATGGTTCTAAAATAACGAGGTGCATGTATGAATGTGTGTGTGAATGTGTATGTGTTCTCGGGTCTTTCCTTCGAGATTGACCCCGAACCGTCGCCAATAGCCCACTATGCAGCTCTAGTGCGACGTTGATTAACAAACCAACCAACCAACTCTCGGCCCCCCCTTGTACGACTTGTGTCGTCGGTGAACTTGCGATTTGGACAACCTATCACTCCCAAAGGCCTGCTGAATTAATAGAAACGTTTCAGTGGCGAACTTCCCAAGTTTAACGCAAAGTTTGATAGCGTAACATTATTGCTCCATAGAACGTTCCATCGCGCCGTGTTACATTAAGCTGAAAACGGGCTTCACAGAACGCACGTCCTGACTTTCTGGTAGCTCGGAGCCGACTTAGAATGGGTGCGTTAGGAATTTAACCCCCCTCCCCTCCCCCCCCCCCCCCCCCCTTCACGTAGCTCATCAGGTTAGAGGGCGCTGCGGTGTATAGTCGCGTCTGGAAAAAATGGGGCGCATTACTTATGGACCGCATCCTGTATATTTAATTGTTGTTGGCTTTCAAAAGTTAAGGGAATGAGAAGGGTCTTTAGTGCATACTCTGTATGTATGACTAAAGTCACATCAAACATTTGTAATTAAAAAAAACGTCTAGGCCAGTGTTTATTAACCTTTTTGGCACAATGGACCACTTTAAAAAATTTAAATATGTCACGGATCCCTCTGTGAAAAAAAAATTGCTTAAACATCATTTATTACAAAATATATTCTGTTTTATTATTTAATTATTTTAATATTTTTATTTCAATAGTAATAGTAATAGTTTTATTTCAAATAATCAAATGAAACATTAAGAACAAACATTAAGACAAAAAAAAAAACACTTGAAAAAGCGGCAAGGAATCTTGTATCGATGGAGGATATACCCTTATGTCTCGGCTTCAAACTCATTTGTGATCCACATTTTGGACATTTATACATCGATGAAATCATTCCCTCTTTCATACATTATTCTAACAACGCTTTCTTATCCATGACTGGTAAAACACTAAAATAGCCAACTGAATATTTATTTTTCGCATTCAAAACTTCAGCAAGAGCTAATTCCATAGTGAAATCAAGCATTTAGCAATAATATAAGCTAAGAAAACACCAAAAAAATATGCTACTCACAAACAGATGAAAGACAAAAATAAATGTACGTCTTACCTCCAGGGCAGATCCAACGGAAATAAAATCGTGAATCAAGTTTAAAATTATACCGCTATTTCAAACTCAAACAAATTATCGACCAATGAAAAGGCTAAAACAAAAGAGAAATAAATGAGCATGCGCGAAAAAGCGCCTCAAATTCTCTTCTCCGGAGGAGCGGAAAAAGAAACAGGGTTGCCATACAGAGCGCGCTAAGGATGAAGTAGGTCCGGGTTACCACTGCTGGCAAAATATTGATGCAAACATTTTAAAAATTAGGATCAGTCGGCGGACCCCCAAAATATGACCCATGGACCCCCAAGGGGTCCATGAACCACAGGTTAAGAAACACTGGTCTAGGCGTTTCTCCTTTGTATTCATGTTTTACAATAATTATGTTGTTAACTGTAGTGTTTATTGGTAAGCAATTTAAGGGACCGATAACTAATATGATCTTAACAAATATTACAACAACAAAAAATTCAATTTCAAAACATCCGTGGATGACCATGTTTTTCCAGCAAACACACCAAGAAAACATGCTAGCTAACAAACAAACAGGTCAGGCACACATACTTTAATTCTAGCCACTGCCTTCTATATTAGCTGCCAGTCAGACCTTTCCTAATCTGCCACCTTTCCTAAACTGCGATAAAGGAAAAAGGAGATTTTTTTAAATGCCTGGCGCCCTCGGGCACTCACTTCGTTGGAGGGGTAAATACTTTCGAGCAGACGCCCTGTCTCTACACAAGATCCATACTGGAAGGCCAATGTAGTAAACGTTTAATAAAAGTAAGTAAAATTACATAGAAAGACGTACTCCGAATTAACACATTAATATGAGATTTCACATAGGTGGTTTGGATTCTAGGTCAAGTGAAAACATAAACAAATAAATATTGCTTAAATACCAATATTTCAAAAAACTTAAACAATGGTGGAATATAAGCCTGAATTATTTATATGGTATAGGCGTACGGCTGAGCAACAAGTCTCTGAGTTTAGACCGTTTTCAGGAACGGCAAAGATTTGTCCACACTTAGTGTGGCTATAAAATTACACTGATATGCGATCCTTACAAATAAAGCAAAAAGGTAACTTAAAAAAAAAAATATTAAAAAAAAAAAAAAATATTAAAAAAAAAAAAAATCAGGGTACTGTTGCTTGGCCTGTGCGCTTTTGGAATCTTTGACCTACTCTAAACAAACTTCCACGTTTTTGTGTATAAATTTGTATACATGATTAAATCGCGTATAAATACAATAAAAAATTATGTAGAAAAAACACCCAATTTCAAATTTATATATTTCAGTATTTTTTAAAAAAAGATTTAATTTAAAAGTTTAAATTAAATACATATTATCTACCACTATTTCATAACACGTAAATAATCTGGGAATATAAATTTGAAGTTTTCTTAAATAATTTGGCGCACTGTTAAACAGCAAATCTCTGAGTGTAGACCGCTTTAATAGCGGCAAATGCTTGTCCGTAGTCAAAAAGCTGCGGCTACGTAACTGCAGTTGTTACCCTTTCGCAAGATTAGTAAAGATAAAAAGAAAATTACAAAAAATAAAAAATATCAGAGATAGTTGCTTGACATGCGCTTTTAGCACCCTCAATACATAAAAGCAATTCGCTTTAAACGAATTTTCACAATTTTCGTACATAAATTTACAAAACATGAAATTTTGTACTAACAGAAATTATACAGATAAATAACCACTCGATTTCAAATTTATATAATTAGATGTTTTATTATAAGTTTTTAAAAGTTTTTTAAAAATATATTTACTACCACTATTTTATTACACATAAAGGGACTTGGAATATAAATCTGATTTTTTTTAATTAAAGGTTTATGCTAAACAGTAAATCTCTGAGTGTATACCGCTTTAAGAACGGCAAATGCTTGTCTGTACTCAAAAGTGCGGCTACGTAACGTTAGTGGTCCTTTAGAGAAATTCTTAAAGGAGACCCGAGCCCCAAAATCCGGAAAAATTGCTAAATTTTTTTTTCTTCGTAAACCGATGCTAAACGCACTTAAGAAGGTGTGTACAAAATTTCAAAATGGTAAAAGAAACATAACATATGTTTGTTTAGATGTTTATATACCATTTATCATCTCTCTACATACTTTTTGTCTGCAACAATCGTCATTTACTCAAAATATTTTTTTTTAATTTTGGTCACGTTTAAAATGCTAAGGCTTTGTTAATAATTAACTTAAAACTAAACTGTTAATTGTTTTTGAAGCTCTAATATTTGTTTTATAAACGTATGTATAGCTTTTTTAAATTAAGTTATAAATTATTTTTTTACAAATTATTAAACTTAAAAATTTAATATTTTTTGGGTTTTGAACTTAAAATAAATTTTTGAAAACAATTAAAACACAAATCTGCAAAAGTCTATACATACGTTTATAGTATGTACCTTGAAGTTATTTAATCAATTAAAAAAATTTAAAAACATTAAAAATTAAAAGAGGAGTAGTGTTTTTAAAAAAAGTCTTTTTAAGCTTAAAAAATACAAAAAATAACAAAAATAATTTTTTTAAATATATTTTTGTTTTTGATTATTGTTTAGAAAAAGATGTTCAAATAATATAAAAAAAATGGTATGTCTGAATTCATTAATAAACAAATTAGGATTTGGGGCTCGGGTCTCCCTTAAGCTTCATCTCAAAAAGAAAATCACAAAAACAAAATAATAATAAAATTATCAGAGATATAGTTGTTTGGCCTGCGCTTTTCGCATCCCCACAGCAATTCGCTGTAAATATTAGTTTATTGATCTGTCACGTCTTGTCCCTTTTTTTACTTTTACACTTGATATTTTTTTTAAGTCATAATAAAATACATCCGATGAAGGAGTAAAGACTAACACCCATAGGCGTAGGAAGTAGGGGGGCTGGGGGTGCTCGGGCCCCCCCAGGAATTATTTTGAAGGGGCTCAGCCCCCCCTAATATTATACTATTTTTTTTTTAAAAATTACTTAAAAAACAAATTGTAAAAATAGAGAATTGCTACAAAGAGGCATTCGAAAGGAAGCGTCCCTTATTTATTCTAAATGTGTTTTAAAGTGGGGGGGAATTTGCTTTGAAAGCTACAACGCTAAAGCTTTAAAGAGTAACTTTAAGAATAACGTAAAAAACACGCTTTTAAATAAAAAAAATATATTATTTGTGGACATTTCGTAAGTTATAATCGTATTTCCCATAATTTAATCCCTTTGAAATAATAAACCATCAGATTCATGCACTATTTTCTAAACAGCTTATACAGTTGACATTTCTTCTTTTAGAAAATTACATTTTGTTAAAGAAAGTTAAATAGAGTCGAATTCCTCAAATCTGAAAAAATTCATATTTTAGCGTACAATACGGACATTCGAAATTACTATTAACCTTTTCCTGGTCACTTTATGTTCTAAAGCTGTCCAAACAAAAACGGATACAAGTTAAAACATTTAACAAGTTAAAAACTTGTTTGTAAAAATTTAAGACATTGATTGTTTTTTAATTGTTTAATAGCTCGCAACTCCGTACTATTTTATATTGTATAAAAATATATATATTGAAAAAAAAAATTCAGCCCCCCCTGAAAAAATGAAGTTCCTACGCCACTGCTAACACCCCAACAAAGATAAATGATAAATTTGAATAGTTGAATCAAATCTCCCCTAACCCTTCTCTCTTCCAGATTATACGTATTCAAATTTCTTTATCTATCATCATAATTCATGCCTGAAAACCCTTGAACCATTTTAGTAGCCCTGTGCTGAATTTTCTCTAACAATTCAATGTCTTTTTTAAGATATGGTGACCAGAACTGTACAGCATACCCAAGATGTGAAGTACATAAATTTTTACAATATTTCATTTACCATTTTAAATTCCGGTACTTCCACTCTCATTCCCCAGCCTGAGCAACCTGTTATAGGGCCCCATCAGGGACCGACTTCCAAGCTTAGGGGCCCAGGGCAAAAGAACATTAAGGGGCCCCTCTACGTAACTCAAAATAAAACTGCTAAATTTTTTATGTATAGGCACACAATGCGAAATGACGTAATCATTCAGCTTTAATACAAATGTAAATAGTAAGAAAAATTTATTTTTTTAAAACTGCTATTTTTTTCCTTTTGAGAATTTGACTTAACGTTAATGGTCGGTACTTCAACAGAGTTTCTTCATTCGTTTCTGTTTCTTTTAGCTTTTTTTTAGTTGAGCCAGATTCGTACGTTCTACCCATTTTATAGTTAGAAAATCCCTAATAATTACAATATCAGAAAATTTGGTATGGGAAAAAGTATCCGTAAACGACTATGGATATTTTTTTCCTGAACCAAATGTGCAATTAGTAAACCCAGTTTGTTTATGGTCTTGGTCATGAATTGATTTTTGCAATTGATCCAAAGGTCATTTCTGTGACAAACGCAATGAAAAAGGTGACATACATCATGAACGTGCTGAAAAAGTTCAATTGATTTAATTGGATGAAATAGTAGAAGTTTTGCAAAATAATTAACAATTGATTTTAAAAAATTGATTCAAACAATTTTATAAACTAAATTTAATTGTTTTTTTTTTAAAAATCGTTAGTAAATTTATTTTTAACTTTTTCACATATATTTAGCAATAAATCATTTTTGGGGGCCCCTTAAAATGGGGGCCATGGGCAAGTGCCCCGAATGCCCTGCCGTAAATCAGTCACTGGGCCCCATCACCAAGTAGGTCAGGCTGGAGTTTGGAAGTTTTTGATATTATGGTAATTTAAAATTCAGCACAGTTTTACAAGATATTATCTTTCTTTGGACATTGATAACTGAAGACATTAGAATACTTGAAGATCTGAAGACTCTTTCGATAAGAAACTTGTCACTTAATGAATTTTTCCGCTGAGAAAAAAAATCGAGTTTTGAGCAAATTGTAGAAATGAGTCTTGGACTCATTGTTGTTTAAACTTGAATTTACTCGTTGCTATCATTTTTTAGAATTTAACTTGTTTAAATTGAATTCCGCCGTTAATCTCTTTCACAATAATTAATTTTAAAGAATTAATGTAAATTAGATGCAAATTCTTACCACTCACCTTTACTTGTGAAGTAAATTATTTTTAGATAAAATGTAAAATTCCATTTAACTTTGATTCATATATATAACCTTGCAACATTCATTCACTCCTTCTTTAACTTAGATGTAGTGTTTAGCTTTCCTTTTGTCCCTTGGGCGTTTTTTTAAAAATTATTTTGTCCGTTTCCTGTGTCTTGTCCTGGCGTGGTTGGTGGTTTGTCGTGGATGGTTTGAGCTTCGAGCATGGATCGTTCATAGTAGAGAAAACATATCTTTGCAATCTCCCTAACATCAAAGTGAAGCCAACATGTATGGCCTAAAACACGTGGTTAATTTCTTCATTCCATTCATAAATTTTCACTGTTACACATTTCCCAATTCATCAGCGAGCCCCAGTTGCTCAGTGGATAAGGCGTTCAGTTAGTAATCAGAGGATTGGTGGTTCGAATCCGTGCGATGGACTTGACAAAGAAAAGTAAAAAAGTAGTGATGGTGCGATCGGAGAGTTGCCAGCTTCGCTACAAAAATACTAGAAAGTCGTCCAGAACATCCAACAAATTATACTGGCGTGTATACGGGACTGGTGCACGATAAATCTGATCGGGGTCCAATGTCCTGACGCCTATTGAGGTTGCGTCGGGTGCCAGCTCAGGTGTTGTCCTCGTCATCTGACCATGGTTCAAAAATACGAGTCATCGTTCCCGGGTCTTTTCTTCGAGATAGGCCCCGAACCGTCGCCAATAGCCCACTGCGCAGCTCTAGTGCGACGTTAATTAAACAAACCAAACCAATGCATCAGCCAATCGCGAGTATTTTTTAATTCATAATTCATCACGTGTCTGAGGATATTCGGTTTGAGATGTTGGTTTCACGATTTATACGTCATATTCGCTCTACTACAGTCCATTCATGCTCGAAGGGTTTGAGCGAGTGAATGGATGCTTAACTTCCAATTCAGTATTTTCTTTTCGATTTTTATAGTCAGGTAATATTTCAGATTATTATGTCATAGTCCTCGTAGGACCCAGGTGCCTAGAACAAAATGATATCGTTGTTGTAACCACAAGCTTATAATAATTATTATATGCTTTTAATTTTGTAGGATTTTTGTGTTATTCATTCGGAAGCACCGCCTCTACATACCCACCAAATTTCTTTCCATATTTTATCCCGATTTCAATTGTAGCTAATGAAAAATGTCTGATAAATTGAGATCTTAATTAAAAATTCTTGAGAAAAAAAGTTTATAAAAAGTTACTGGATATTTTGATGACCATGGTCTACAATGGCATGTTTAAAAAAATATTAATTACTTCGTTTCTCAAACAACTGCGAATGGACTAAAGAGTTTTTCAACAACCAACGCAAAAGAATAACAAGTATCTAAGCTTTTTTAGGGAAAAAATTCTAATTTTATGCATTTAGAACGAAGCTAAAAATCCAATATAATTTTTCAATTAAATATTTCGCATTTAATTTTCAAAGTATTCATCTGCAAATTACTGCCAAATCTTTTTATATTAAGTTAAAATAAAAATAAATAATAAAATGGTTTAATCTATTTGGTTGCAACTACAGCGCCATCTACAATATCTTTTCTGTACTTTTGTGCGATGGAATGGTTTTGATTAAGTAATATATGTACAATGTTTTTCATTTAAGAACATCTTCGTTTAAAAAAGTTATTTTAAGAATAATTTTGCGTCGTATTCAAAATTTATATATAATAAAACGAAATATATAAACTGTACTTTAATACTTAATTTAATATGATTAAAGTATTTTCGTCGACACTATTATACTTTAATGTAATGCGCTTTTTAAACAGCAAGATTTTTTAAAAATTTTTAATAATTACAATAAAATATTTTTTTATCGTTTTTACTACCACTTTTTAAAGACCAAAAGAGTTGTAAGTTATATAAATGAACATTATTTAGTAAAAAATTGGCGTGTGGTCGAGCAACTATTCTTTGAGTGTCGACCGTTTATTAAACGGCAACAGATTTGACCGCACAATTATTGTGCGGCCACTTGCGGTTACACCAGCTTTGGTTATCTTATGAAAATTTACTACAAGTAAAAACAAACAGAAAATGACAAAAAAAAAATCGAAGAATTAGTTGCTTGGCCTGCGCTTTTACAGAATCTTATTGCCTAATAAAATCTATAAAAGCGCCACAAACCAAAAAAGTAAAAAGCGCAAGTAATAAAAACAAAAAAATTGGTCGATTTTGGAAATTCTTTTTTTTAAATAGAGAAAAATAAATCCAAATTTGCAATTTATTTTTTAAAATTCAGTTAACCGGTTGTAATATATCCGGACATATCGATTAACCGGACTTTTTTTTAACAATTTCAAAATATTTTCATTGTTGAATTAAGATGGTACAACAATGAAATTTAATTCACTCGGCATGGATATGGATTGTTTACGGTACATTTTTGAGGCAATATAATTTTGGCTACCCGGCATTTATTAAACATTGATAACAAACAAACATTGATATTAAACATTGATAAACAAACAACACCAGATCCGAGAAATGGGAAAAATGGAAGCAACAACTTGAATTTCTTAGTAAATATTAGCAGGGAACCAGACTAAATAAAAATTAAAAACTAAAATCTGAAAAATTAAATAATCTTATTAAAAATATAAAGTATTTCAATTTTAAGACAAATGCGTAAAAAAGTAATTTTTTTAAAAATTTTACGAACAAGTTGAAACAATTTATTTATTTCATATGAATTTTGTACTTAATACAACTTTTTGAAGTTGGTGCTAATTTACAAAAAACAAACGTACATTTTGGGGCTGATTAAAAAAAAAATGTAGTAAGTTAAAATTGATAATACATAATTAAATTTTTTCAACTTGTTAATAAAATTAAAAAAAGAAACTTTTTTTTTAAAAACAATATTATTCTATTTAAACAAAATAGTGACTGCCATCGACCCTATTTTAGGTTTATGCTACAAACTTAAATCTCGCAGTTATACCTTATATATCACAATAAATAATGCTGTTCCAGAGTTGTGAGGAAAACGGAAACAAAATGTTTTAACTATCGTTTAACGTTTTTTGCGAAATAAACATACATATATGCTGTCAAACAGAATGAGTAGATTTATTCCCCTTCTATTAAGGTACAGTGAAAAGTGACTAATTGCAGCGCCATCTGTAGGAAATATATTCTAATTTGATGCATTTCAGGTACAATGAAACTTTTAAGGCAATAATTAACTATTTGACATTGTTTTTTGGAATTATGTCTGTGACTGAGGAAGTGTAATATATAAAGGTAAAATTATAACTAACTGTATTTGTAATAACTATAGTTGTTTATGCAACAACTCTACCTACATTTCGTTTTGTGCGGTTGCAGTTCTTTGAGCAACGTTATAACGTTTTTTAAAATTTCGTAATAATTATTTACATGTATTTTTCACTTAGAAGTCTGTTTTTTAGTAATTGTAGGAAACATTTTGGAAATCGGAAATTAACTTACGGTGTGTCGACCGGAGGTCCTTACACCTTAATCGAATTAAGTCTAATAAATAGAATAACTTTAGTGAGTTTAGGTATTTAGCTTTTAAGTTACTAAATTAAATGAGGGGAGGGGGCCCTAAGGTTAAGCAGGAACTCGTAATATTGACCTGAAAAAAACCCTACAGGAATAGGTGTGTGTTAGAAATAATTGGAGACAACAATTTTTGTTACATATTTTATTATTATGTGATGTACAACAAATGGGACATTTACAAAACCTAGCCATTTGCTACAGAGCAGCTGTCGGGAAATTGACATGTCTGTGTGACAAGCAAGTCTAAAAGAATCCTACCAAGTGGGGTCATGGTGGATGGTTCTCGGTGTTTTATGTTTCTGGTTTACCTCGTGATCATACTGTGTGATTTCCTTAAAGTGTTGAAAGTCTGAGCATTTTCTGAAAGTCTGAAACATTTTGTGACAAGTAAAAATACTTTGCTTGAAAAATATTAACTAAGTTGTTTATTTTTATTAAATATTACTTTAAAAGAAGTTCTATACTCGGGGACAACCTAAGTTGGGCAATTGAATATTTATACATATTATAGCTTCCGCTTCAAGTTCAACTTAGGTTGTCCCCATTTAAGCCATTTAAGCGTAAGTAAAGCAGCATACGGCTTGGCGTAGCCAAGCACCTTTCTGCTCATCGGAATGGAAGTGGCAATGATCGAAAAGAGGACTGGCGTCGAGCGTGTCCTTTGCAGAGGGAGACTTTTTATTAGAATTTTAGCATCTTTAATAACACTGGCCAATAAAATAAAAAAAAAATAGTTTTTTGCCTAGAATTTTTAATTGATCTTAAGTATATTTAGTGTGCGGATTTCAAACATCATAAAACTCAACATCAACTTCTATAGGAAGGCAATTCAGTCGCGGTCGCATATCCAGGCAAGCCTCAATTATGAAGTTCTACGTGAAGATGCTGGGAGGCGACCCTACGCTGCGTTTGCGCTCACAGATGCCGTGCTTACCTCTCTTTTTCAAGATTAATATATTTTCCATTTATTTTGCTATAGTTAATTTATGCTGCCTGCTGTTACGCCGTTTTTGTATATATTGTAGTTTGTATGTGTGTATATGTATATGTGTTCATGTATGTGTATATATGTGTGTATTGTGTATGTACGTGTATATGTGTGTATGTATATGTATATATATCGTGCTCCCCACTGCTTTTACCTTATGACATATTAGTATATATTTCGGAACCAGTTGCCTGGCACTATCTCAGATTTTATATTTTTGAACTAAATGTTACTTTTTATTTGTTACTCTCTGTACCATAATCAAAAGCAATTCACAGTTTTTATATTTTTCTTGTATATGTTCTATATTTGTCCTGTCCCTTTTCTCTTAAATCCAGATATCCCAGAAATTTAGTTGCCTATAGATAGGCCCAAGTTAGATGAAGAGGAAAAATACCTTCGGGTTGGTGCCTCGTACAATTTTATATTCAAGTTCAATGAGAACATGAAATTTTTACCCAGAGTCTGACCAACATTCTTCAAATGGTAAATATTGCCTACATTAAACCTGACCCATAAACGTCAGACCAAAGATTCCGAATACCGTTTTCTCTTTAAGGTTCGTTCGCAAATACCCAGGAATTCCGATATCTCAGCATAGCTTTTCCGCACGGTTTACAAAGCTTTCTGTTTGCCCTGGCTTCTTAATGATCCCACCCACTCTTAGTACTTATCTACCTACCTCTGAGATGGCACCTATCGCAAATACTAAACTTAAAACAATTGAAGACCAACTTATGCAGGTGAAATCTGATCATTCGGTTTTAGTTGCTAAACGGGAAGACGGTAATTTAAACCAAAAATAAAACTCGGAAATTTATCAAAACTCTGATCTACGTTATCAAGCGAGCTGCATGAACTTCATGCACATGCCTCCTCGGAAACGACTCCGGTAATTTAAACAATTGATAGTCCCATTATCCTCTACCCAACAGATAAACACAGTCATAACATTTTTCAAGATGCTATTTACACAAATGATGAACTATCCATAACTCTAGGCACTATGCTCGAGCTCGATCAAAAAATTCAAACAGGTAATTTTGAACCTATTGATAAGGCCAAACACGATTACCTGCAACTTAAATTGCTAGAGGAGTCACATAGCACCTGTATTAAAATTTAGACCTCTATAGGTTTGGTTTGGTTTGGTTTGGTTAATTAACGTCGTACTAGAGCTGCACAGTGGGCTATTGGCGACGGTTCGGGGTCTATCTCGAAGGAAAGACCCGGGAACACATACACATTCACACACACATTCATACATGCATCTCGTTATTTTAGAACCATGGTCAGATGACGAGGAAACACCTGAACTGGCACCCAACGCCTTCAATAGACGTCGGGACTTTGGACCCCGATCAGATTTATCGTGCACAAGTCCCATATACACGCCGTTAATTTTTGCGGATGTTCTGGACGACTTTTCTGGTATTTTTGTAGCGAAGCTGGCAACCCTCCGATAACAAGATCACTACTTTTTTACTTTTCTTTGTCAAGTCCAGCGCACGGGTTCGATCCACCAATCCTCGGATTAGTACCTGAACGCCTTAACCGCTCGGGCACGGAGGCCTCCCTCTATAGGATCAGACAAAATTCTCTTAGAAATCAATAAAAATGATCTTCTAATTACTCAGAACAAAATTAAAATAATCCTACATGAGCTTCCTAGCCTTCTAGGATTTAAACTAGCTAAAAGCACGGCCAAAAGAAAATTAGAGCCGGACTGCCCCAAGGCCGTCTCTATCTGTAACAGGCCGGAGTCAAGAACTGGTTTCGTTGTGTGACGTCACGAAGATAGGCTCACGTTTTCTAGAATCTACGACTGCGATGCGAACATTCCTTCGGGCTTCGCTTGGAACGATCAACTGTCTCCTTTCTTTTCACACATATTTGTGTCTATTTTTTATCGAAATTAGTCTGTATATGAAGAGGATACCAAGCGGAAATGTGCATTAAGGTGAGTGGCACGGTTTTTATTCAATTATCAACATTTTATTCGAAATATGAACTGATTTCATGAACTTGCAAACCTGCTTTGTTTACTAGTATTGTTTACAAAGCTGTTTTAACACACTTGCTATTGAGTGCCAAAAGTTGTGTCTTAAGCATTTTCATTTAAATATAATTTTCATTTTAACGTAATCAGCGTTTTATACAGTAATTTGCTTATTATTATAATACTCAATAATTTAACTACTTAGCTAGTGATTTCATAAACAGGACAGTGATTTTTAAAACTAAGCTGAAATAGTTAAACGTAAAAATAAGGTAATGAATAAATCATAATTACACATATTAATGTGAGTGATTATATTTTTTGATTCTTAGAATTCTCAATATTATAGCTAAATAATGTAATGTTGTGTTCGTACGTTTTTTTACAAACTATGACAAAAAAAATTATTTACAAATTTTCAATACAATACACATATTGATTTTTTTCCCTAAGATTGTTAGTAAAAAACTTTAATTACATTTCTAATGTTTATAAAGAAAGTAATTTTAATTCATTTAAGACAAGTAATTGTTTACATATCATACTCATTTATCAAATGTTATATTTTGGTAACTTTGATTTTTACAAATGTAGCCAACATATTTTGAAGGGCTCTTTAAAAGTATGAATATGCCAATTGTAAACTTTTTGAGTCTTGTTATAAACATAGCCAAATATCCTAGGCAAACCATCACATCTTTGAAGGGCTTGTCTATGAAAATATATTTTTATTTTGTTAGTATTAATTATACCTTTGGTTTGCAGATGCCTCAAAAGTGTGCCCAGTTTCAATTCCACATACAAGAGCAAATAATATTGTGCAAAAGCAAAGAACATCATGCTTCAGCTATCCGAAGGGTGAAAAGAATCGCCAAAAACTGCTGAGGGTCCACAGGGCATTGCTAAGAACCAGCCACAGAGCTTGTCGAGAGCCATCAGCAGAGCATTGCCGAGAGTCATCCACCGAGCATTGCTGAGAGCCATCCACTGAGCATTGCTGAGAGCCATCCGCCGAGCATTGCTGAGAGCCATCCACCGAGCATTGTGGATAGCCATCCACCGAGCATTGCTGAGAGCCATCCACCGAGCATTGCTGAGTGCCATCCACCGAGCACTGCGGAGAGCCATTCTTCATATGGATGAAGCACTTTGACTAATTGTTCATCATTACACAGGATAAAGTGTAATGGGAACTAGTTATATCTGTATTAAATCAAGGCATTTGATTCATCTACAATGTGGCTCACTTTGCTGCTCTAATACAACCAACATACAGTGTTTACAAATCAACTGTCCGCCTCTTTTTTGTCAAATGTAAAACTCCATCATAATGTTTGTGTAAACAGACAATGTTTATCAAGGTAGTTTTAGTTAGTTCTGTTTTTCTTTTCTGAATACCTATATCCATTTGTGCTTAAAGAAAGAAACCCTTATAATTAATAATAAATTATACTTGCATTCAAAGTTTGGATGCTTGATCAGTCCCATAATAAGGATTTACAAATGATACGGTAAGCTGTTCTTCAAATTTAATCTTTGATCTGTAACGGTATGCTTCTACGTTTGTTTTTAATTAATAATACTATGAAGAGATTGTGTTGAACTTTAAAAAATGAACTTCCTTTAAAAACAGTTGACATTAGTAAATATTACACCACCTTGGTACTCACTTAACATAGTGCTGTTGTATTTTTTATGCATATTGTTTGATTTGAGACTTATTTAAAAATTATAAAAATGTTAAACCTACATTTGGTTATATAAATTGAAATAAAGAAGCCAATAGCATTTTGATATAGTGCACCTTTTAAAATGTGTGTAATAACTGTTTAAATCAAACATATTGAACAATTTTTTGATGAAAAATATTTATGTATCTTTAACTATTTAAAAAACAAACGAAATTTAAAACCAAACATTTGACGAAATAGAGAAAAACATCTAAATCAGCTATAGGAAAGTACTAAATAAGTGAAAAGAATGAAGTTATTTAGCTTGCCCATTTTTAAATAAGGTTTTATATCTAAAGAAATTAGAAGGGCAGAATGCTTTTATGCAGGTGGTCTTTTTGAGGAAAAAATAACATTATACTACAATAAATTTACAAGTTTGACTTGTCAAGTAGATTTACTTATGAAACTTGCTCTGTAGAGTTGACGATAGATAAAAGATATAGATTTATTGGAATATGTTTGTAGGAAAATAATAACTATTTGAGGAGACAAAAGTAATGTGTAATATTTTGTTAAACTATTCTTTTAAAATAAAGAATAATATGTTAAAAGAAAAATACAAAAGCCACATTAAATTCACAAAACTAAGTTGCCTTCTTATAAAATGTTTTACTGTTTAGTGTAAATATAGAATTTTTCATGTGTCCCATATCCTTTTTTTTATATAGTAAAAACTTAATTACAGTTGACTGTTTTATTTTTAAAAGTATAAATTAAATAACCATTGCATCTATGATTAAAAAAATTGTAGAATTTGTTATGCATTTCATATTTTTATATAATAAAAATATTATTACATACTATATTGTGTTTTAATAATAAAAAAGTTATTTGCAAAGTTTTTATGGACAAAGTCAGGTGGAAAATTCATTTTTGATTCTTTTTTTAAATATATTAATCCTAATTTAAAATAGGACATTTATGTTCTGTTTTCAAGACTAATTTAGGTATTAATCATTTACTTATTTACTAAATATAATTAAGCTTTTAAATTACTTTACTTTATTATAAAATAAAGAAAAAAAACTATTCAATAAATTAATTAAAATATATCCAATGAAAATAAACATTATTTAAGTCTGAATAATATAACAATAAAAACCTTTTCAATTCATTTATAAATTAAAATATCTCTAATAAACAATATTTAGCTCCGAATAATAATAAAAATCAGGTATAAATGAAAATATTCTAAATAATATAACAATAAAAATGCATGCAGTCGGAGTAATATAACTTGTATTGCCCATTACAACGATGCATATCCTAACCGCCAAATCGAAGCTCGTATGTTTGGGCCTAGCGCTGTGACGTCACGCGAGTTGGGTTACGGCCTGTTACTGATAAAGATGGCCTTGACTGCCCCCAATCCCTAGGGGAGCACAGTAAATTCGCAGTGATCGATGAAGAAAGTGAAGAAATGATTACCGAAGAGGTCGAGAAACCTAAAAACAGGACTCCGCCTATAATCATTTCTAATCCGTCCCTATGGTCTGAAATTAACCAAATGCCCGCGGAAGCGAACGTTACTAAATTTACATGTAAGGCTAGACCTGATTCCCTATGCCTGAAAATGGTTTGAAAATTAACGTCGGTTTTGTTTGGTTTAATTAACGTCGCCACTACGTTGACGTCGCCATTAACGTTGGTTTTGTTTAATTAACGTCGCACTAGAGCTGCCCAGTGGGCTATTGGCGACGATTCGGGGCTTATCTCGAAGGAAAGACCCGGGAACGATGCCTCGTATTTTTGAACCATGGTCAGATGACGAGAACAACACCTGAGCTGGCACTCGACGCAACCTCAATAGGCGTCAGGACATTGGGCCCCGATCATATTTATCGTGCACCAGTCCCGTATACACGCCAGTATAATTCGTTGGATATTCTGGACGACTTTCCTAGTATTTTTGTAGCGAAGATGGCAACCCTCCGATCGCAAGATCACTACTTTTTTAATTTTCTTTGTCAAGTCCATCGCATGGATTCGAACCACCAATCCTCTGATTAGTAGCTGAACGCCTTATCCACTGAGCAACTGGGGCTCACCTGAAAATGGAAGAAATCGATGAATTTATAGCTATGAAAAATGGCATTCAAAAATAAAAATTATCCTTATCATACGTACAGTATGAAAAATGTCGATAGGCGTATAAAAGCGGTGATAAAAAATATCCCGGCTGATGTAAAGGTAGATGAAATCAAGGAAGCCCTTACAGAAAGGGACCTTCCTTTCATTAGCATATTCCAACTGAAGAAAACAGTTGCCAGAGTACCACTGCCCATTTTCTTCATTGAGTTATCATATGGAGATGCAGGCGCAGCAATTTATGATGTGACGGATTTGTTACACCTTAACACTAAACCTACCACGCACGGTCAAATGACCGTTTTTGAAATTTCGTTTAGAATTTCTTGCATACAACGTTACTGTATCGTCATGTAACACTTATTGACTTTTCCTATAATATACATTCAGCCCATTGTTCAATATTCACAACTTTCTTTATCATTTACTTTCCGAAAAAAAAATTATAGCATGTCTAGTCTACTACGAGCGGTCATTTGACCATTTGAACAATTCATGTTATTTACGACTATATTGTTCGGAAAGCACTCTCCTGAAATAGTTGTACGAGTCCATTGTGGATCCACAGTATCGTGGCGATCCAGCCATCTGGCCACCAAGCGTCCTGTGGGAAAACCAGGCAACGCTGTACAGACCGCGTCAGCCCAACCAGGTGGCATGGGTCCAGACCGACTCACGGCAGGCGGCGCTGACGGCAACGGAAAATGTGCAATACAAAATACTATATTTTGCACACAAAAAATGTGCGGAAATCGGAATGAGCCAATCGTTGTCTCGACCCGAGGGTCCTTACAACTTCATCGAAGTACTCCGTTAGAAATTAGCGTAAGTGGTTGTGATCATAGAGTAATAATATAAATAGAGGAATAAAAATGCTGATTTCCGTGTGTCCAACATTGAAACCACGTGATAGGTGGAAATGCCAATTAATTCATACGCCAATATTACTTGGCAGGCCTTGGCGACTTTAAGAACTAAACGAGATCGAAGTATTGTAATAAGGTTTTGTGTTTAATTTTGTATTTAAATATAATTTTTTTGAACGAGTGTCACAATTTAAGGGAGTTTAACCGATATATTAAGGATATTTTTCTTATTTTGTAGTTTTTTGAAATAATTGCGTTACGTTTTTATGTAAACAATTTACCATAAGCGAAGTCCCCTCAGGGGGTTTACTTTCTTTAAGTAAGCACGGGCTTCACAACCCCGAGGTGCCCTAGTGATCTATTTTTCTTATTTTCTCTCTTTTATGGGGGCTCTTTTCAGAGAGCATGAGTGTGGCGAGCTCGATGTACCCTAGCCGGGCCTAGCATTCTTCTTTTCCTTTTGCGACGGCCTTACCATGTGCACTGCGTATAATTTGTTTTCGTTGCGTTTGGTAGTCTTCTCGATATTTAGTTTTTTTTATATATAAATTGTATTTTTTCACATTTAGTTTATATAATTTAAAATGTTAGTATTTTCTAACCTGCACGTTTGCCGTGTGCTGCGACCCGTGCGGGCGGAAAAGGGGATCCTGGAGTTCCTCTGCGTGCTCTTTGGCCCTCGCTTCGTCCAAAACGGGAGGCAGAGACTGGCCCACCTCTGCCAATCGGCTGGTGGTACCAGGACATATTTGTGTTGCTGACTGCCAGGGCAAGGACTGTGATTTTTCATAGAACGCTGTCATCGTATTAACCTCTAGTAAGCGCCGTGCCTGGGTTATATTTTCTTTTATGGTTTAGTTTTCTATTTCCTCAGTTGACCGGTGGCTGCTACCTTCAATGGACTCCATGGTGGGTGGGGAATACGGTGGCATTTTCATTCTCTTTCTCATGGATTTAAACTTGTGCCCCAGTGAAGGCCTAAATTCACAACAATCTACGTCACGTACCATAATAAGAAAAAGTAACAAATCCTTTTCAAAAAGGAATACGAAACGTCCACATGAATCTGAAACTGTTGAAAATGAAATGACACCTTATGAACTAAAGTCTCCCAGATATTTAATTATTACATCACCCGAACATGTTCTTGGGAAAATGTCGCCTTTCTTGATCCATAAAGGAATTCAAGCAATAGGTGGCGAACCCAAAAATATAAAAAAGCTCAAGTCTGGAGATTTTTTAATCGAGACAAACAGTGACCCTCAATCCCAAGCATTTCTTTCGGCAAAAACCCTTGGCTCTGTTTCCATTTGTGTTTCACCACATAGGAGTCTAAACACCAGTAAGGGAGTTATTTCTGAATCGGATCTGCAATATGTAGACGAATCAGAAATACTTACTGGGCTTTCTGACCAAGGTGTAATCCATGTGAAAAAAATAACAATAAAAAAAGGCACAGACATAGTTAATACTAAACACATTGTACTTACCTTCAATAGACCTAACATACCTGAACATGTATTAGCTGGATATCTCAGATGTCCAGTCCGTCTCTATATTCCCAGGCCTTTGAGATGCTTTAAGTGCCAAAGGTTTGGGCATACCACTGCAACTTGTCAACGGGACGAGACTTGCTCTTACTGTTCATCCACTGATCCTCATCATGACTTCCGAAATTGTAAATATCCACCAAAATGTTCTAATTGTGCAGGTTCACATCCATCTTTCTCAAGATCTTGCCCTCAATGGACACTTGAGAAAAATATCCAGGAACTCAAAACTTCACAAAATATTCCTTACTTTGAAGCCAAAAAACTTGCATCCAACTCCTTGCCAAAGTCAAACTTGTCTTACGCAGCAGCTGTGAAACCAACTACAAGGTCTATTGCAACTCAAACAACATTTAATGAATCCTCTAAAACTAACCCTAAACAAGTATCCACGTTTTCACAAACAATAGATGAAAAAGAAGTGTTACGGTCATATAAACCTACCCCTAAAACTGTTCCACAAACTAAGACAAATGTGAAAAAAATTGCGACTTTTACAAAAAAATCTCCAAAGTCAAAACCCGATTTCCAACCAAAAACTGTTAAAATTAACAATTGTATTGTGCCTAAAACAGTCCACTCTCCTAAACCGAAGTTGAATCCTACCTCGAAATCAAAAACCCGAATTAATATCCGTAGAGATGCCGAAGACCCACCTAATGTAGATGTAATTGTTCAATGTCAAAAAGAACCAGTAAATAGTACAGACATATTAGGACCCTTGCCAGAAATAGAAACCGATTCTGCCATGCGCCATCGAAAGTTTTGGCAGGACATGGGTGTAGAATTTATTACTAATATGAAAAATGCTTGTCAACGAATCGCAACAAAAGAAGACGACGACGTTTTACTGTACGATGCCAACGATTCTTTGGAGATGGATGTTGAGAAACCATCCTCTCCAAATGAAAGTTCCAAATCTTAAAAAAAAAATTATTCGTACTTTTTTTATACAACTTTTTAAAATTGTATGAAAATTGTGTTGCCTATTTTAACATGGGTATTTTAATGCTACTATACTTAAAAACACATGTTTTTTATTCTCATACCTATCTGTTTTAAAATTGTGAAAACATTAATTACAAATTCCATCATTGTCAGTATATTTTAAATATCCATCATTAGTCATTTTAAAATTTTACCTTGTATTTTATACTTGTCGATTTATTTATTTGTAAAGAAGTTGGTTAAAGAAAATGTTTATTGAAATTACCTAGTGTTTGGCGCAGCTTGGCCATATTTGGCCCTTGTGCCATTAAACCCTACACAACCAACCAACCATAAGCGAAGTTCTTTCAATAGTTATTTTGTATACTTCAATAAGATAATATAAACAATAAAACCTGAGAAATATAAAGAGTTTCGCTTCTTCGAGTATTGAACACAAATAAAATATTTTCGTTTCGTTAATGAAGAGGAAATATTTAGCGCATATTGTTTGAAACTAAGTAAATACGTACATATATGTTAAAAAGTTGAATACGGGCAGAACTCCTTATCATCAAAAAAGAAGAAAGTGCGCCAAATTTGAAACTCCTGCAGATGTCTGACCGCCAAATGTGGATGCGCTATAACCACGTGATTAGGTTTTTCTTTTCAATGTTGACACCGCGGCCTTACGAGAGTCTGACATTGAAGGCGCTCTCTATTTAATATTACAACTCTCTGGTTGTGATATGTGCCGCCTGCGCAGCGTAAATAAAGATTAGATAGATAGTGCCCAGTGTTACCTGACCTGGAAGAACCCACCGAAGGTGGGTTTTGGGATGGAAGGAAGAAGAAGAATAATGGAAAGTGTGAAGGTTTTACTATTATTCAGGGGAATAATAGTGTCATAAATAGAAAGTTTAAGAAGATAGGGCGATTTTGTTTTTATTTTTCAAAATTTTGTAATTTTTATTTGGTTTTCGATTTTTTATTTTTATTATGAGATCTTCAAGTTTGATGACCTGATCATTAGGTTTTTTACATGCCTTTTTTTCCCCCCGAAACCTGACCCGGTGTCACAAGCGCCTGTGCGCGAGCTCATCTCACCGAGTTGCTCAGATACGGAGGCAGCATGTAGAAGCCATCGTTTTGTTTTCCCAGGCGCCTTTCGCAGTGTTAAACTCGTCAGCTTGGGTATTTAATCCGAGCCGAAGTGGTTAGAAATAAGTTCAACTGCCTTAATTCCTACTTCTAATTTTTCTATAGAGCTAGTTGCATTTTTGAAATCTGCGGTTTTTTGTACAAAAATATTCTAATATGAATCAATTAGAACCACACCTAAAAATAAATATTTGATTTTTCAATTATCTTACTAAATACTGCCAAAAATAAATATATTATGTTTAAAAAAAGTATTAATATTCATATTTGTTCAACTGCAGCGCCATCTACAATTTATTAGCTTGGGCTTGAAAAAACTGTAGCTTAATTATCTGTTGCTTATGTGGCGAAAACGATTTTTGTTAATTTTAGATTAATTTACTATAGGTATTTAGCTCAATAAAATATACTTTCTTTTTTAAGTGGCTTTAATGAACAATTTGCGTCACATAATAGTTGGCATCAATAAAAAATTTAAAAATAAAATTAAAAAATTAAACTTTATATAAAGTAAACTTTTAAATTTAAAATAAACCCTACATTAATATTATTTCCAATGAAAAAGCTTTAAAGTATTTTAGACAATATTAATAGTTTTTTAATGTATTACGTTTTGTTAAAATCCAATTGTAATTTTAAAAGAATAAAAATAAATAGTATTTAAGTTTAAATATACCTACCACGATTTGAAAAAACAAAGAGTTTTTAGTTATATAAAAGTGAATAATTCCGTGCACATAGACGCGTGGTCGAGCAACAATTCTTTGAGTGTCGACCGTTTTTTCAAACGGCAAAGATTCGTCCGCTCCTCAACAGGTGCGGCCACCGTAATATGACAAGCTAAACACTTGATTGCTTAATTGGAAAATAACATACAAAAAAAAAAAGTTTAAAAAAAATGTAAAAAATATCAGAGAAAGTTGCTTACCATGCGTTTTTGTAGAATTTTATTAGATTTTAAAAAACAAATTTCTAGTAAAGATCAGGGACCGAATACAAACTAAAGTGCTATTTTTTTTAATTTTTAAAATTTCTACTTTATATATTAGTAATGTTCTTTTTGTATGTAGCATGTCTAAATTTTTTAATTTAATTAGTTTTATATTAACCGTTATTTTTTAAAATGTTTTCTACCACTGTTTCATTGATTGCTTCATTGAAATATAAAATAACAAACAAAAAAAATGTTTAAAAAAATTCCATACAGAGTTGCTCACCATGCGTTTTTGGTATAATTTTATTAGATTCTAAGAAACAAATTTCTACCAAAGACCAAACACAACCTAAAGTGCTAATTCTTATAATTTTTAAAATTTGTATTTTATATATTAGTAATGTTCATTTCATATGAATTGTATATCGCATGTCTACATTTTTTTTAATTTAATTAGTTTTATATTAACCGTTATTTTTCAAAATGTTTTCTGCCGATGTTTAATTGATTGCTTCATTGAAAAATAAAATAACAAACAAAAAAGGTTTAAAAAAATATCAAACAGAGTTGCTCACCATGCGTTTTTGGTATAATTTTATTAGATTCTAAGAAACAAATTTCTACCAAAGACCAAACACAACCTAAAGTGCTAATTCTTATAATTTTTAAAATTTGTATTTTATATATTAGTAATGTTCATTTCATATGAATTGTATATCGCATGTCTACATTTTTTTTAATTTAATTAGTTTTATATTAACCGTTATTTTTCAAAATGTTTTCTGCCGATGTTTAATTGATTGCTTCATTGAAAAATAAAATAACAAACAAAAAATGTTTAAAAAAATATCAAACAGAGTTGCTCACCATGCGTTTTTGGTATAATTTTATTAGATTCTAAGAAACAAATATCTACCAAAGACCAAACACAACCTAAAGTGCTAATTCTTATAATTTTTAAAATTTGTATTTTATATATTAGTAATGTTCATTTCATATGAATTGTATATCGCATGTCTACATTTTTTTTAATTTAATTAGTTTTATATTAACCGTTATTTTTCAAAATGTTTTCTGCCGATGTTTAATTGATTGCTTCATTGAAAAATAAAATAACAAACAAAAAATGTTTAAAAAAATATCAAACAGAGTTGCTCACCATGCGTTTTTGGTATAATTTTATTAGATTCTAAGAAACAAATTTCTACCAAAGACCAAACATAACCTAAAGTGCTAATTCTTATAATTTTTAAAATTTGTATTTTATATATTAGTAATGTTCTTTTCATATGAATTGTATATAGTATCTCTAAAATTTTTTATTTAATTAGTTTTATAATAATCGTTATTTTTTAAAATGTTTTCTACCACTGTTTCATTGATTGCTTCATGGAAAAATAATATAATTTTTAAAAAATGTTTAAAAAAATTTCAGAGAGAATTGCTCACCATGCGTTTTTGGTATAATTTTATTATATTCTAAGAAACAAATTTCTACTAAAGATCAGGGACTAAATACAACTTAAAGTGCTAATTTTTTTATTTTTTAAAATTTGTAATTTATATATTAGTAATGTTCTTTTCATATGAATTGTATATAGCATGTCTAACATTTTTTATTTACGATTAAACCTACCGACATTTCATATATACCTAATATAATTTCATATATACCTATATAACCATGAGCGGTCAAATGACCGCTTCAGAAAAAAATATGTATCTTAATATAGAAAGAGATTTTAGCCACTTGGATAGTAAACAGAATATTTTTTTTCTATGTAGAAGAGTTTTATTTATATTTATGCATTATCAGCAAAATTTTTTTACAAATTAAAGTATTTTGTATTACACATTTTCCGTTGCCGTCAGCGCCGCTTGCCGGAGTCGGTCTGCACCCGTGCCGCCTGGTTGGACCGACGCGGTGTGTACAGCGTTGTCTGGTTGGCCCGCCGGACGCTTGGTGCCCAGATGGCTGGATCACCACAACACTGTAGATCCACAATTACATTGTGGACTCGTAAAACAATTTCAAGAGTGCGATTTCCGAAGAATATAGTCGTAAATAACATTAATTGGTCAAATGACCGCTCGTTGTATACTAGACATGCTATAAATTTTTTTCGGAAAGTAAACAATATAGAAAATTATATAGATTGAAAAATGTGTTGTATGTATATTATAGTAAAATTCAGTAAATTACATAGCGATACAGTGACGTTGTATACAAGACATTCTAAACGAAATTTCAAAATCGGTCATTTGACCGCACGTGGTAGATTTAGTGTTAATTAGTTTTTTATATAAGTGGTTATTTTTCGAAATGTTTTCTACCACTATTTCGTAACACTTAAACAGCGATGGAATATAATTTTGAATTTTCTGAAAACAATTGGCGTAAGGTTGAGCAGCAAATCTCTGAGTGTAGACCGTTTTCAAAACGGCAAAAGGGTTGTCCGTACCTTAAAATGTGCGGCAAGATAGCCTTATTGGCCCCGATATGTGTGTGAACCATAATTCTACTTGGATCAATAACAAAAGGAAAATAACAAAAATTATAAAAAAGAAAAAATGTCAGAGATTTAGTTGTTTGGCCTACGCTTTTCGCATTCACATAAGTGTGAATTGAATCCACTAAATTTGAAATTAAAGTGTTCACTTTCATAATTACATTAAAAAAATTTACATAGCGTATAATAAATATGATATGTAATAACGTAAATCTGATTTGTAAAGCATAAATATGATATAAGATTCATAGTGTGATATGTCATACCTAAATTTGATATGCAAAAGATAGCATGATATGTAGTACATAAATATAATATGTAATAAATAAGTTTGATATGTAATACATGAATTAAAATAAGATTTGATAGTGAACATGAGTCAAAAGGAAAACACGCTTAAGATTGTGAGCAATAGACATCAGCTGACATTCATATTTTTATTGTTTCATTAACCCACAATACCGCTTGGATTGATTATAGTACACCAAATCACTTGATTTTTGCAATATCACTATCAGCCACCCCTCCCCCCCCCCCCCCCTACAAAAAAGCAACAATTTAGTATAAAAATAACACCTAGCAGGAAGAATATTTTGCGTACGATACTTTTCTTGTTTGTTTGTATGTTTGTTTGTTTGTTTGTTTGTTTGTTTGTTTGTATGTTTGTTTGTATGTTTATTTGTTTGTATGTATGCGTGTTTGTTTACTTGTTTGTTTACTTGTTTGTTTCCTTGTATGTTTACTTGTAAGTTTGTTTGTAAGTTTGATTGATTATTTGTTTGTAAGTTTGTTTGTAAGTTTGATTGATTGTTTGTTTGTTTGTTTGTTTGTTTGCGATATCCATTTTTACCTTGAGAAACGCGCCACGAAGGAGCTCTTGCTTTCTGTAGTTGTAAAAAGAGTGTTAAAAAAGCTAAGTCAAATAGTCGAACGAACACTGTACGCGTTCTATTAATACCGTTCATTTTTAAGAGATGTCTTTGCGCACTAAATAAACGCTCATCTACAACTTTGTATTGGGCTACTTTCATGTCATAAATTTAAATACAGAAATACTTATATTATATCTGTATATAATTAGAATTACAACGAAATACGGAAAAATACTTTTATTTCATTACAAAAAATGCTTCATTAATACAATCTACCTCAGTATATGAAGTAAATATTTCTATATTCAGGTATTATTTAATGATGACAAAAACTTAAAATTATAGTACAGGAACTGAAGTCCCATTATAATCTTATGGAACTGGTGAAAACGATTTTTGTTCTTTAATCTTTAATATATAGGGTGCAACTCGGTGACAATCTTGCGATTCATACCGATTCATCGGAGTTAACGCCATAGGCGCCGGACATTTGATATAATTTTATATTAATTTACTATTGGTATTTAGCTCAATAAAATAAACTTTCTTTTTTAAGTGGCTTTAATGAACAATTTGCGTCACATAACAGTTGACATCAATAAAAAATTGTAATTAAAACTTTATATAAAGTAAACTTTTAAATTTAAAATAAACCCTACATTAATATTATTTCCAATGAAAAAGCTTTAAAGTATTTTAGACAATATTAATAGTTTTTTAATGTATTACGTTTTGTTAAAATCCAATTGTAATTTTAAAAGAAACCAAAAAAATAGTAATTAAGTTTAAATATACCTACCATGATTTGAAAAAACAAAGAGTTTTTAGTTATATAGCAGTGAATAATTCCATGCAAATAGACGCGTGGTCGAGCAACAATTCTTTGAGTGTTGACCGTTTTTCAAACGGCAAAGATTTGTCCGCCCCTCAGCGGGTGCGGCCACCGGAATATGACAAGCTGAACCCCTGATTTCTTAATTGAAAAAAACAAAAAATGTTAAAAAAAATGTTTAAAAAAATATCAGAGAAAGTTGCTCACTATGCGTTTTTGTAGAATTTTATTAGACTCTAAAAAACAAGTTTCTAGTAAAGAATCAGGGACCAAATGCAAACTAAAGTGCTATTTTTTTTAATTTTTAAAATTTATACTTTATATATTAGTAATGTTCTTTCCATATGAATTGTATGTCCATATGCATGTCTAAATTTTTTTATTTATTTAGTTTTATTTTAACCGTTATTTTTTTTAATGTTTTCTACCACTGTTTCATTGAATGCTTCATTGAAAAAAAGAAAAATTAAAAAAAAATATCAGAGAGAGTTGCTCACCATGCATTTTTGGTATAATTTTATTAGATTCCAAAAAACAAATTTCTACTAAAGATCAGGGACAGAATACAAACTAAAGTGCTAATTTTTTTAATTTTAAAATTTATAATTTATATATTAGTAATGTTCTTTTCATATGAATTGTATATAGCATGTCTAACATTTTTTATTTAATTAGTTTATATTAACCGTTATTTTTCAAAATGTTTTCTACCACTGTTTCATTGATTGCTTCATGGAAAAAATAATATAATTTTTAAAAAATGTTTAAAAATATATCAGAGAGAATTGCTCACCATGCGTTTTTGGTATAATTTTATTAGATTCTAAGGATACAAATTTCTACTAAAGATCAGGGACAGAATACAAACTAAAGTGCTAATTTTTTTAATTTTAAAATTTATAATTTATATATTAGTAATGTTCTTTTCATATGAATTGTATATAGCATGTCTAACATTTTTTATTTAATTAGTTTTATATTAACCGTTATTTTTCAAAATGTTTTCTACCACTGTTTCATTGATTGCTTCATGGAAAAAATAATATAATTTTTAAAAATATATCAGAGAGAATAGCTCACCATGCTTTTTTGGTATAATTTTATTAGATTCTAAAAAAACAAATTTCTACTAAAGATCAGGGACAGAATACACACTAAAGTGCTAATTTTTGTAATTTTTAAAATTTATAATTTATATATTAGTAATGTTCTTTTCATATGAATTGTATATAGCATGTCTAACATTTTTTATTTAATTAGTTTTATATTAACCGTTATTTTTCTAAATGTTTTCTACCACTGTTTCATTGATTGCTTCAAGGAAAAAATAATATAATTTTTAAAAAATGTTTAAAAATATATCAGAGAGAATTGCTCACCATGCTTTTTTGGTATAATTTTATTAGATTCTAAGGAAACAAATTTCTACTAAAGATCAGAGACAGAATACACACTAAAGTGCTAATTTTTGTAATTTTTAAAATTTATAATTTATATATTAGTAATGTTCTTTTCATATGAATTGTATATAGCCTGTCTAACATTTTTTATTTAACATTAAACCTACCGACATTTTATATATACCTAATCCTACCATGAGCGGTCAAATGACCGCTTCAGAAAAAAATATGTATCTTAATATGGAAAGAGATTTTAGCCAATTGGATAGTAAACAAAATATTTTTTTTATCTATGTAGAAGAGTTTCATTTTCAGCACATTTTTCACAAATTAAAGTATTTTGTATTACACATTTTCCGTTGCCGTCAGCGCCGCTTGCCGGAGTCGGTCTGCACCCGTGCCGCCTGGTTGGACCGACGCGGTGTGTACAGCGTTGTCTGGTTGGCCCGCCGGACGCTTGGTGCCCAGATGGCTGGATCACCACAACACTGTAGATCCACAATTACATTGTGGACTCGTAAAACAATTTCAAGAGTGCGATTTCCGAAGAATATAGTCGTAAATAACATTAATTGGTCAAATGACCGCTCGTTGTATACTAGACATGCTATAAATTTTTTTCGGAAAGTAAACAATATAGAAAATTATATAGATTGAAAAATGTGTTGTATGTATATTATAGTAAAATTCAGTAAATTACATAGCGATACAGTGACGTTGTATACAAGACATTCTAAACGAAATTTCAAAATCGGTCATTTGACCGCACGTGGTAGATTTAGTGTTAATTAGTTTTTTATATAAGTGGTTATTTTTCGAAATGTTTTCTACCACTATTTCGTAACACTTAAACAGCGATGGAATATAATTTTGAATTTTCTGAAAACAATTGGCGTAAGGTTGAGCAGCAAATCTCTGAGTGTAGACCGTTTTCAAAACGGCAAAAGGGTTGTCCGTACCTTAAAATGTGCGGCAAGATAGCCTTATTGGCCCCGATATGTGTGTGAACCATAATTCTACTTGGATCAATAACAAAAGGAAAATAACAAAAATTATAAAAAAGAAAAAATGTCAGAGATTTAGTTGTTTGGCCTACGCTTTTCGCATTCACATAAGTGTGAATTGAATCCACTAAATTTGAAATTAAAGTGTTCACTTTCATAATTACATTAAAAAAATTTACATAGCGTATAATAAATATGATATGTAATAACGTAAATCTGATTTGTAAAGCATAAATATGATATAAGATTCATAGTGTGATATGTCATACCTAAATTTGATATGCAAAAGATAGCATGATATGTAGTACATAAATATAATATGTAATAAATAAGTTTGATATGTAATACATGAATTAAAATAAGATTTGATAGTGAACATGAGTCAAAAGGAAAACACGCTTAAGATTGTGAGCAATAGACATCAGCTGACATTCATATTTTTATTGTTTCATTAACCCACAATACCGCTTGGATTGATTATAGTACACCAAATCACTTGATTTTTGCAATATCACTATCAGCCACCCCTCCCCCCCCCCCCCTACAAAAAAGCAACAATTTAGTATAAAAATAACACCTAGCAGGAAGAATATTTTGCGTACGATACTTTTCTTGTTTGTTTGTATGTTTGTTTGTTTGTTTGTTTGTTTGTTTGTTTGTATGTTTGTTTGTATGTTTATTTGTTTGTATGTATGCGTGTTTGTTTACTTGTTTGTTTACTTGTTTGTTTCCTTGTATGTTTACTTGTAAGTTTGTTTGTAAGTTTGATTGATTATTTGTTTGTAAGTTTGTTTGTAAGTTTGATTGATTGTTTGTTTGTTTGTTTGTTTGTTTGCGATATCCATTTTTACCTTGAGAAACGCGCCACGAAGGAGCTCTTGCTTTCTGTAGTTGTAAAAAGAGTGTTAAAAAAGCTAAGTCAAATAGTCGAACGAACACTGTACGCGTTCTATTAATACCGTTCATTTTTAAGAGATGTCTTTGCGCACTAAATAAACGCTCATCTACAACTTTGTATTGGGCTACTTTCATGTCATAAATTTAAATACAGAAATACTTATATTATATCTGTATATAATTAGAATTACAACGAAATACGGAAAAATACTTTTATTTCATTACAAAAAATGCTTCATTAATACAATCTACCTCAGTATATGAAGTAAATATTTCTATATTCAGGTATTATTTAATGATGACAAAAACTTAAAATTATAGTACAGGAACTGAAGTCCCATTATAATCTTATGGAACTGGTGAAAACGATTTTTGTTCTTTAATCTTTAATATATAGGGTGCAACTCGGTGACAATCTTGCGATTCATACCGATTCATCGGAGTTAACGCCATAGGCGCCGGACATTTGATATAATTTTATATTAATTTACTATTGGTATTTAGCTCAATAAAATAAACTTTCTTTTTTAAGTGGCTTTAATGAACAATTTGCGTCACATAACAGTTGACATCAATAAAAAATTGTAATTAAAACTTTATATAAAGTAAACTTTTAAATTTAAAATAAACCCTACATTAATATTATTTCCAATGAAAAAGCTTTAAAGTATTTTAGACAATATTAATAGTTTTTTAATGTATTACGTTTTGTTAAAATCCAATTGTAATTTTAAAAGAAACCAAAAAAATAGTAATTAAGTTTAAATATACCTACCATGATTTGAAAAAACAAAGAGTTTTTAGTTATATAGCAGTGAATAATTCCATGCAAATAGACGCGTGGTCGAGCAACAATTCTTTGAGTGTTGACCGTTTTTCAAACGGCAAAGATTTGTCCGCCCCTCAGCGGGTGCGGCCACCGGAATATGACAAGCTGAACCCCTGATTTCTTAATTGAAAAAAACAAAAAATGTTAAAAAAAATGTTTAAAAAAATATCAGAGAAAGTTGCTCACTATGCGTTTTTGTAGAATTTTATTAGACTCTAAAAAACAAGTTTCTAGTAAAGAATCAGGGACCAAATGCAAACTAAAGTGCTATTTTTTTTAATTTTTAAAATTTATACTTTATATATTAGTAATGTTCTTTCCATATGAATTGTATGTCCATATGCATGTCTAAATTTTTTTATTTATTTAGTTTTATTTTAACCGTTATTTTTTTTAATGTTTTCTACCACTGTTTCATTGAATGCTTCATTGAAAAAAAGAAAAATTAAAAAAAAATATCAGAGAGAGTTGCTCACCATGCATTTTTGGTATAATTTTATTAGATTCCAAAAAACAAATTTCTACTAAAGATCAGGGACAGAATACAAACTAAAGTGCTAATTTTTTTAATTTTAAAATTTATAATTTATATATTAGTAATGTTCTTTTCATATGAATTGTATATAGCATGTCTAACATTTTTTATTTAATTAGTTTATATTAACCGTTATTTTTCAAAATGTTTTCTACCACTGTTTCATTGATTGCTTCATGGAAAAAATAATATAATTTTTAAAAAATGTTTAAAAATATATCAGAGAGAATTGCTCACCATGCGTTTTTGGTATAATTTTATTAGATTCTAAGGATACAAATTTCTACTAAAGATCAGGGACAGAATACAAACTAAAGTGCTAATTTTTTTAATTTTAAAATTTATAATTTATATATTAGTAATGTTCTTTTCATATGAATTGTATATAGCATGTCTAACATTTTTTATTTAATTAGTTTTATATTAACCGTTATTTTTCAAAATGTTTTCTACCACTGTTTCATTGATTGCTTCATGGAAAAAATAATATAATTTTTAAAAATATATCAGAGAGAATAGCTCACCATGCTTTTTTGGTATAATTTTATTAGATTCTAAGAAAACAAATTTCTACTAAAGATCAGGGACAGAATACACACTAAAGTGCTAATTTTTGTAATTTTTAAAATTTATAATTTATATATTAGTAATGTTCTTTTCATATGAATTGTATATAGCATGTCTAACATTTTTTATTTAATTAGTTTTATATTAACCGTTATTTTTCTAAATGTTTTCTACCACTGTTTCATTGATTGCTTCAAGGAAAAAATAATATAATTTTTAAAAAATGTTTAAAAATATATCAGAGAGAATTGCTCACCATGCTTTTTTGGTATAATTTTATTAGATTCTAAGGAAACAAATTTCTACTAAAGATCAGAGACAGAATACACACTAAAGTGCTAATTTTTGTAATTTTTAAAATTTATAATTTATATATTAGTAATGTTCTTTTCATATGAATTGTATATAGCCTGTCTAACATTTTTTATTTAACATTAAACCTACCGACATTTTATATATACCTAATCCTACCATGAGCGGTCAAATGACCGCTTCAGAAAAAAATATGTATCTTAATATGGAAAGAGATTTTAGCCAATTGGATAGTAAACAAAATATTTTTTTTATCTATGTAGAAGAGTTTCATTTTCAGCACATTTTTCACAAATTAAAGTATTTTGTATTACACATTTTCCGTTGCCGTCAGCGCCGCTTGCCGGAGTCGGTCTGCACCCGTGCCGCCTGGTTGGACCGACGCGGTGTGTACAGCGTTGTCTGGTTGGCCCGCCGGACGCTTGGTGCCCAGATGGCTGGATCACCACAACACTGTAGATCCACAATTACATTGTGGACTCGTAAAACAATTTCAAGAGTGCGATTTCCGAAGAATATAGTCGTAAATAACATTAATTGGTCAAATGACCGCTCGTTGTATACTAGACATGCTATAAATTTTTTTCGGAAAGTAAACAATATAGAAAATTATATAGATTGAAAAATGTGTTGTATGTATATTATAGTAAAATTCAGTAAATTACATAGCGATACAGTGACGTTGTATACAAGACATTCTAAACGAAATTTCAAAATCGGTCATTTGACCGCACGTGGTAGATTTAGTGTTAATTAGTTTTTTATATAAGTGGTTATTTTTCGAAATGTTTTCTACCACTATTTCGTAACACTTAAACAGCGATGGAATATAATTTTGAATTTTCTGAAAACAATTGGCGTAAGGTTGAGCAGCAAATCTCTGAGTGTAGACCGTTTTCAAAACGGCAAAAGGGTTGTCCGTACCTTAAAATGTGCGGCAAGATAGCCTTATTGGCCCCGATATGTGTGTGAACCATAATTCTACTTGGATCAATAACAAAAGGAAAATAACAAAAATTATAAAAAAGAAAAAATGTCAGAGATTTAGTTGTTTGGCCTACGCTTTTCGCATTCACATAAGTGTGAATTGAATCCACTAAATTTGAAATTAAAGTGTTCACTTTCATAATTACATTAAAAAAATTTACATAGCGTATAATAAATATGATATGTAATAACGTAAATCTGATTTGTAAAGCATAAATATGATATAAGATTCATAGTGTGATATGTCATACCTAAATTTGATATGCAAAAGATAGCATGATATGTAGTACATAAATATAATATGTAATAAATAAGTTTGATATGTAATACATGAATTAAAATAAGATTTGATAGTGAACATGAGTCAAAAGGAAAACACGCTTAAGATTGTGAGCAATAGACATCAGCTGACATTCATATTTTTATTGTTTCATTAACCCACAATACCGCTTGGATTGATTATAGTACACCAAATCACTTGATTTTTGCAATATCACTATCAGCCACCCCTCCCCCCCCCCCCCTACAAAAAAGCAACAATTTAGTATAAAAATAACACCTAGCAGGAAGAATATTTTGCGTACGATACTTTTCTTGTTTGTTTGTATGTTTGTTTGTTTGTTTGTTTGTTTGTTTGTTTGTATGTTTGTTTGTATGTTTATTTGTTTGTATGTATGCGTGTTTGTTTACTTGTTTGTTTACTTGTTTGTTTCCTTGTATGTTTACTTGTAAGTTTGTTTGTAAGTTTGATTGATTATTTGTTTGTAAGTTTGTTTGTAAGTTTGATTGATTGTTTGTTTGTTTGTTTGTTTGTTTGCGATATCCATTTTTACCTTGAGAAACGCGCCACGAAGGAGCTCTTGCTTTCTGTAGTTGTAAAAAGAGTGTTAAAAAAGCTAAGTCAAATAGTCGAACGAACACTGTACGCGTTCTATTAATACCGTTCATTTTTAAGAGATGTCTTTGCGCACTAAATAAACGCTCATCTACAACTTTGTATTGGGCTACTTTCATGTCATAAATTTAAATACAGAAATACTTATATTATATCTGTATATAATTAGAATTACAACGAAATACGGAAAAATACTTTTATTTCATTACAAAAAATGCTTCATTAATACAATCTACCTCAGTATATGAAGTAAATATTTCTATATTCAGGTATTATTTAATGATGACAAAAACTTAAAATTATAGTACAGGAACTGAAGTCCCATTATAATCTTATGGAACTGGTGAAAACGATTTTTGTTCTTTAATCTTTAATATATAGGGTGCAACTCGGTGACAATCTTGCGATTCATACCGATTCATCGGAGTTAACGCCATAGGCGCCGGACATTTGATATAATTTTATATTAATTTACTATTGGTATTTAGCTCAATAAAATAAACTTTCTTTTTTAAGTGGCTTTAATGAACAATTTGCGTCACATAACAGTTGACATCAATAAAAAATTGTAATTAAAACTTTATATAAAGTAAACTTTTAAATTTAAAATAAACCCTACATTAATATTATTTCCAATCAAAAAGCTTTAAAGTATTTTAGACAATATTAATAGTTTTTTAATGTATTACGTTTTGTTAAAATCCAATTGTAATTTTAAAAGAAACCAAAAAAATAGTAATTAAGTTTAAATATACCTACCATGATTTGAAAAAACAAAGAGTTTTTAGTTATATAGCAGTGAATAATTCCATGCAAATAGACGCGTGGTCGAGCAACAATTCTTTGAGTGTTGACCGTTTTTCAAACGGCAAAGATTTGTCCGCCCCTCAGCGGGTGCGGCCACCGGAATATGACAAGCTGAACCCCTGATTTCTTAATTGAAAAAAACAAAAAATGTTAAAAAAAATGTTTAAAAAAATATCAGAGAAAGTTGCTCACTATGCGTTTTTGTAGAATTTTATTAGACTCTAAAAAACAAGTTTCTAGTAAAGAATCAGGGACCAAATGCAAACTAAAGTGCTATTTTTTTTAATTTTTAAAATTTATACTTTATATATTAGTAATGTTCTTTCCATATGAATTGTATGTCCATATGCATGTCTAAATTTTTTTATTTATTTAGTTTTATTTTAACCGTTATTTTTTTTAATGTTTTCTACCACTGTTTCATTGAATGCTTCATTGAAAAAAAGAAAAATTAAAAAAAAATATCAGAGAGAGTTGCTCACCATGCATTTTTGGTATAATTTTATTAGATTCCAAAAAACAAATTTCTACTAAAGATCAGGGACAGAATACAAACTAAAGTGCTAATTTTTTTAATTTTAAAATTTATAATTTATATATTAGTAATGTTCTTTTCATATGAATTGTATATAGCATGTCTAACATTTTTTATTTAATTAGTTTATATTAACCGTTATTTTTCAAAATGTTTTCTACCACTGTTTCATTGATTGCTTCATGGAAAAAATAATATAATTTTTAAAAAATGTTTAAAAATATATCAGAGAGAATTGCTCACCATGCGTTTTTGGTATAATTTTATTAGATTCTAAGGATACAAATTTCTACTAAAGATCAGGGACAGAATACAAACTAAAGTGCTAATTTTTTTAATTTTAAAATTTATAATTTATATATTAGTAATGTTCTTTTCATATGAATTGTATATAGCATGTCTAACATTTTTTATTTAATTAGTTTTATATTAACCGTTATTTTTCAAAATGTTTTCTACCACTGTTTCATTGATTGCTTCATGGAAAAAATAATATAATTTTTAAAAATATATCAGAGAGAATAGCTCACCATGCTTTTTTGGTATAATTTTATTAGATTCTAAGAAAACAAATTTCTACTAAAGATCAGGGACAGAATACACACTAAAGTGCTAATTTTTGTAATTTTTAAAATTTATAATTTATATATTAGTAATGTTCTTTTCATATGAATTGTATATAGCATGTCTAACATTTTTTATTTAATTAGTTTTATATTAACCGTTATTTTTCTAAATGTTTTCTACCACTGTTTCATTGATTGCTTCAAGGAAAAAATAATATAATTTTTAAAAAATGTTTAAAAATATATCAGAGAGAATTGCTCACCATGCTTTTTTGGTATAATTTTATTAGATTCTAAGGAAACAAATTTCTACTAAAGATCAGAGACAGAATACACACTAAAGTGCTAATTTTTGTAATTTTTAAAATTTATAATTTATATATTAGTAATGTTCTTTTCATATGAATTGTATATAGCCTGTCTAACATTTTTTATTTAACATTAAACCTACCGACATTTTATATATACCTAATCCTACCATGAGCGGTCAAATGACCGCTTCAGAAAAAAATATGTATCTTAATATGGAAAGAGATTTTAGCCAATTGGATAGTAAACAAAATATTTTTTTTATCTATGTAGAAGAGTTTCATTTTCAGCACATTTTTCACAAATTACTGTATTTTTTATTGCACATTTTCCGTTGCCGTCAGCGCCTCCGGCCGTGAGTCGGTCTGCACATGTGCCGCCTGGTTGGGCCGACGCGGTCTGTACAGCGTTGCCTGGTTGGCCCGCAGGACGCTTGGTGCCCAGATGGCTGGATTACCACAACACTGTTGATCCTCAATTACATTGTGGACACGTAAAACAATAGCTCGAACATTTGTTCATTTTTTGCGAGCATATGTAGAACCTGGAACTTTTTAAATACCATTGGGAACTGCATGAAATGGTTTGAAATGCACAATATATATATATATATATATAATAGTTAATTAAAACCGTTGTGTAGCGTATATGCAACATCATGTTTAATTACTAAAATAATTTTTAAAAGGTATTAAAATATAGTTAAATACAATCTACATACCTCTGGCATTAGCTTTTTTGTAGATCCCGCTTATAAGTAATAAAACAATCTTCGAAAACTTCACCTTCACTAGCCAGGTTTAGAACAACAGACTTGGAAGCAACTGATTGCCTTCATCGCAATCATTTTGATAAAGATAAGGGACATAGCGGCGGTTATAAGAACTAAGTTCATGGTTCCCTACGTGACAATACTATAATAGTTTACATAAAACTCAATAGATGCAACTAGTGGTCATTTTAAAGTTGTATAGAATATATGCTACACTATGGGTTAATAGATTTTAGTATTATAGTAAAACTATTAATATATATTGGTATAAATGCATGCATTGTGTAAAATGTAAATCCATTGTATTATTAAATATTCTTTTTTATACAGGTGGCCGAAAAATAAGTGTCGCTGTTTAGAAGCATATGTAGCTAAAACTAATGAAAGGGGATTGCAAATTTTATATGTAGAATATTAAAAGCACGGGAAGAAAGTTTCCGTGAATATAAAAATTAGTTTCGAAAATCACCGAGAGGGGATATTTTGGCTCTAGACATACCATTCGAATCAAACGAACTTTATTCATCAGAATCAAAATGCCATCGTATGCAATTTATGGAACACAAGGAAAGTCAGCACATTGAATAAGTATATATTGTTTTGAAGACCTTAATTCTGACGAATATAAGATTATTTCCTGTAAGATTAATCGACTAAACTCACGGAGTAAAGAAGAAGGTGGAGGTGAGAGCAAGTCTAAAACCGGTTTGCAATCTGAAGTAAGCAATCGCTTAAAAAGTAGGTACTTGGCGCTATTCCAAAGCACTACTTTGTACCAGTACTTGGCGATAATTTATTTTATAATTTAATTTATCTATGAAGTAGAAATAATAGCATCCTTTATCGATTTGGAACTTGTACTGCATCCCACAACTGCACAAACAGTCATTTTTTAAGTTTTAGCATGCGTTTTCTTAATTTAAAAATAATGCATTCCTCGTAAAAAAAACTACTGCAAACTAGGTTTTGTTTCTCCATGACTGAACTCTACCTGTAACTTTTGGAAGTCTCAAAACCTGTTTCCTCTATGGGCGTGTTGAAGCCAATGTGGAAGCAGTCATACTGTATCCCCTATGTATTTTTTAAAGGTGATTTAATGTTTTTTTTTATAATCATAGCATTTAGAAAAATTAAGTGTAAATATTACATTTTCTTCTTATATAATTATTTTTTATATCGCCAAACAATTAGTTTTTGCTCTTGCTTTTTAACTACATTGACTTGCAAATGACTTTCTATTTTAATAACAGATTGCATTTGAAATGGGTTTCAAAAGAAAATAGAAAAAAAAAACCTCAGCCAAAAGCAATATATGTCGGCTTATTTTAACATGAAAACTATACGAAGTATTGCGATAGCGATGAAAGTGGGCCACAGCGTGGCTGCTTCCACATTGTCTTCAAGTCAAAAAAATGTCTTGCCCAATCCAAAAGTTACAGTTAGATATCAGGGGTTTAATCACTATTTATTGTGCAATTCACTATTCATTTGTGTGTCTGTCGCAAGATTTTTTATTTATATTATACCAGTTTTCGACTCGGACAGCGCTCCCTACCGGTGATTCTTGGAACTAGTTTTTTTTAAGGAAATCTTTTCCCTGTGCTCTTAATTATGTTCATTAGTTTCAACTGCAGACGCCTCTAAACAGGAAAACTTATTTTACGGCCACCCTGTAAAGTAGTCTTACATGAAATTGCTTATTATTGAACAAGCGAGCCGTTCTCTTTAAAAGTAAAAAATAACTATTAATATCGATTTTAAATTTTTAAACTGAAAAATTCTAAATATTCTTGAAAAATGTGTTGTATGGCATTACCATATGATCATACGCCATCATTAAATAATTTCAAAATAGGTGCACAAAGTAAAAAGTTAATTTCTTAAAAACATTTTTTTTTAATATATATGCATCAAATATTGGTAAGCAAAACAAGCTGTAAGCCATTTCCTTTTTTACATATTGGCGCAGCTTGGAAATCTTCTTTTGAAATACTATTTTAAGCTTTATCAAGTTTGATTAAGATCGGTTTAACAGATGCAGTGATCAGTGCTGGCAAAACGATACAATCTCTGCGTTCTTGAGTTGTGAGACAATTTTGAGTTGTGAGAAAAAGGCTGCCGTAAATTTTGCTTAGAGACTGTAGCCTGTGAGAATTATGAACCAATTTTGATGAGACTAGCAACTTAACATAGAGTTCTTTTGATATCATTATCAGAAAATAAGTCTTAACTATAAAAATGGTTATCCAAGAAAAATATATGGGATAACCATTTTTATAGTTAAGACTTATTTTCTGATAATTATATCAAAAGAACTCTATGTTAAGTTGCTAGTCTTAGTAAAATTGGTTCATAATTCTCACAGGCTACAGTCTCTAAGCAAAATTTACGGCAGCCTTTTTTTGTAACGACTACTCAATTAACTCACATTCCCTGGTTTATCAGGATAACACAGACAAACACTGACAGCCCCCCCCCTCTCCCCCCCCCCCCCCCCCATCTTCTCAGTAATTTTTAAGTACAAACAACTCTCGTTATCTCGAACTCGAAGGGAAGTGTATAAAAATTCGAGATATCAAAAATTCGAGTTATCGAAAATCCTATAAAAAAGCTGTTTTGGTAAAAAACAAACACTAGTATACTTACACGACTTTATTTAACATATCTATCCAAAATAGTTTGGTAAGTATTTCTATTTTTTTCGAAATCAATTATATTTTCCAATTGCACGATTGCTTGAATTGTCTCTGATGTTTTCATTTCCGGCCACGATTCAATGAATGCACGCATAGATTTTATCGAAGATAGAGCATCTTACAAAGTTATCTTTGGAGGAGGTTAGCATTCTTAATTTTAATTCTTCTTCTGAGAGCGATCTCTCATCAAATGCTGCTATAGAGAATGCATTGCATAAACAAAAATGAGAAGGGGTCGAGTGTCTTCTTCATATTTTAAGTGGGTTGCTTTCTGGACGGTCGGTAATGTTCCAAGAAAGTGACTCGCACTTTACCGAACACGCCAGCTGGCTTGAGGGACGATAAATCATTAATCTTCCTTGTTGGACTGACTCTGCGTTAAATTTGGAGGGGGGGTTACAGCTCAGGGAATCCAGTCTGGCGACATTCAAACAAAAGGGTGAGGCACAGGTAGGAATCCATTGTAAGTATACTCTTTCAGTAACGCACAATAAGAAAGAGAACTGATAAAGAAGAACGTGGCAATTACATATATGCTAAAGGTTCTTCAAAATCCATAGTTTTAAGAGGAAAACAAAATTTTGAGTTGTGAGGAAACTTCAAGTTATCGAAAATAATGACGAAAAACTTCGAAATAAAGAGATAAAATTACATTAAATAAGTAATGTAAGTGGAGGGAAATAGATTTTTTTCGAAATATCGAAAAATTCGAGTTAACGAAGTTCGAGTTATCGAGAGTCTACTGTATTTACAAAAGTATTATTTAGGTACTTCCTAGAAGAGCGGGGGGGGGGGGGGGGGGGGGGGGGGAATTCATTTTCAAACTTCGCTGTTGTTCAATGAAGACCTACAGACATAACTAAATCACCTCCAACTGAAAGATAATAAGGTAGGCAGATGTGGCATAAATGGTGATATTGATGACAAGAATTCGTTAAAATTAAGTTATTTGTACATTTCAAATTATTTCATGCAGTTAGTTCCCAATGGTATTTAAAAAGTTCCAGGTTCTACATGTGCTCGCTAGTAATGAACAAATGTTCAAGCTATTGTAGAATAAAAGCACCGTCGAGAAAATTACGGTTTCAAAAGAACAATTATTTGATAGTTAATTCAATGATAGTTAATCAATGGCTCTGCATACAGGAACATCTGGTCTCGCTTCAAACACACCTGGTAATCGCATCTGCATTTGGCCTTGTATTGATGTTAAATAAAACACACAAGCAAAGTTAATTGCTTGGTTCTTACGTAAATGTTCTCGTCCAAAGGAAATATTTCAATTAATTATCATCCGAAATTTACTTGCTAAAATGCAGTTGTAAAGTGAGCCAAGTATAAAAACGAATTGGCGCGTTTTTATGGCTCATTTGCTGGTGATGATGGGTAGCTACAAGTTACTCGCCATTTTATTAATCGTGTTTGTTATCGCTCTGGAGAACTATGTCGAAGCCCAACGCAACAAAAACAGACGTAAAAATAATAAGTCTTATAAAAAATCGAAATCAAAATCAAAATATTACGGAAAGTATCCATTCTTAGAAAACAACGATAATCCCGAAGTTGCTTTGGTGAATTTAAATAACGGTGATGATCAGTTAGGGAATGTGAATGAGCCTTTCATCGGTGAAATCCATTCCAGAAACCCTGCTCCACCAAATGATCCTTCAAATAACCTGGTGTTTGGAAATAACCTGTTTAGTGATCCTTCATCTGGAAGACACAGTCACTCAAACAACCTGAACTTTGGCAACAATTTAGGAAGCAGTCATTCAATTACCAATGATGGTTTAAGAGGACAAGATGGTCGATTTAATCCAGACACAGAAGACGGTGATTTTCTGAAGATTGCTTTGGGGCATTTACAAAATAGTGATCATCAATTGAGGCCTGTGAATGAGGCTTTCAACAGAGAATTCCATTCTAGAAACCCTGCTCCGGTAAATGTTCATTCAAATAACTTGGTTTTTGGAAATAACCTGTTTAGTGATCCTTCATCTGGAAGACTTAGTCCCTCAAATAACCTGAAGTTTGGCAACAACCTCGAAAGTGGGGATTCGACAACTGTTGAAGGACAAGATGGACAGTTTAATAACATGCAGTTTGGAAATAATGTAAACAATGTCTACTCAACACCAAATGAAGACTTACCTGTGCGTGATGGACATTCAAATAACTTACAATTCGGAAATAACCTTGGCAATATCTTTTCAGCAACTGGTGAAGACAGGACTGGAAGCAGTCATTCAACTATCGATGGAGCTTTCAGTGGACAAGATGGTCGATATAATACAGACATAGAAAACGGGGATTATCCTAAGATTGCATTGGGACATTTACATAACGGTGATCCTCAATCAAGGCCAGCGAATGAGGCTTTCAACAGAGAATTCCATTCTAGAAACCCTGCTCCAAGAAAAGACCATTCCAATAACTTGGTGTTTGGCAATAACCTGTTTAGTGATCATTCATCTGGAAGACATACTCACTCAAACAACCTGAAATTTGGCAACAACCTCGGAAGTAGCCAATCAACTATCGATGAAGATTTAAATGGACAAGGTGGTCGATTTAATACAGACTTAGAAAACGGTGATTATCCTAAGATTGACCATCAATCGATGCCAGCGAATGAGGCTTTCAACAGAGAATTCCATTCTAGAAACCCTGCTCTGCTAAATGATTATTCAAATAACCTGTTTAGTGATCATTCATCTGGAAGACATACTCACTCAAACAACTTGAACTTTGGCAACAACCTCGGAAGTAGCCAATCAACTATCGAAGAAGATTTAAATGGACAAGGTGGTCGATTTAATACAGACATAGAAAAAGGTGATTATCCTAAGATTGCTTTGGGACATTTACATAACGGTGATTCTCAATCGAGGCCAGCGAATGAGGCTTTCAACAGAGATTTCCATTCTAGAAACCCTGCTCCACTAAATGATCATTCAAATAACCTGGTGTTTGGCAATAACCTGTTTAGTGACCATTCATCTGAAAGACATACTCACTCAAACAACCTGAAATTTGGCAACAACCTCGGAAGTAGCCAATCACCTATCGATGAAGATTTAAGTGCGCAAAATGGTCGATTTAATACAGACTTAGAAAACGGTGATTATCCTAATATTGCTTTGGGACATTTACATAACGGTGATCCTCGATCGAGGCCAGCGAATGAGGCTTTCAACAGAGAATTCCATTCTAGAAACTCTGCTCCGCTAAATGATCATTCAAATAACCTGGTGTTTGGCAATAACCTCTTTACTGATCCTTCATCTGAAATCCATAGTCCCTCAAATAACCTGAAGTTTGGCAACAACCTCGGAAGTGGGCATTCGACTATTGAAGAACAAGATGGTCAGTTTAATAACATGGAGTTTGGCAACAACCTCGGAAGTGGGCATTTGACTATTGAAGAACAAGATGGTCAGTTTAATAACATGGAGTTTGGCAAAAACCTTGGAAGTGAGCATTCGACTATTGAAGAACAAGATGTTCAGTTTAATAACATGGAGTTTGGAAATAATGTAAACAATGTCCACTCAACACCAAATGAAGACTTACCTCTGCATGATGGACATTCAAATAACTTACAATTCGGAAATAACCTTGGCAACATCTTCTCAACAACTGGTGAAGACAGGACTGAAGAAGATAATCAACGGAATAACCTGCAATTCAATAATAACCTGGTTACTAGTATCCCAACAAGTGAGGAACAGAGTAGACAGCATGATCAGTCTAATGATATTCAATTTATAAATAACCAAAACAATGATAACTTAACTGTTGGTGAAAGATTGGATGGACTCTATGTTGAGTCATATAACCTACAGTTTGAGAATGAAGAGGACAGTGGTACATTAACAATGGGTAATGAAATCGTGGATAAAGGAGATGATCTCCCAAAAAATCAATATTTCGAAAATTATTTGGATAGTGGTATTCCAATTGTTGACGAAGTCAAAGATTGGCAAGTCACCCTTTCAAATGCTTCAGACGTTGATGATAACCGAAATAGTGGTGCTTTAACTGTTCATGAAATCTTAGATGAGCAACATACCCAATCTGAGAATCTACAGTTTGAAAATAACAAAGACC